>CM038232.1:8669127-8947161 GCA_021442155.1 Cymbidium sinense
ATGGTAGGTGTCGTGAGACATGACCGAAAG
Source organism: Cymbidium sinense (assembly GCA_021442155.1). NCBI lineage: Eukaryota > Viridiplantae > Streptophyta > Magnoliopsida > Asparagales > Orchidaceae > Cymbidium > Cymbidium sinense. The sequence continues at coordinate 8,669,158 of CM038232.1, forward strand.
TTTATTTGCCACCGTCGAAAGGCGTGCATGGGTTAACACAACATAGCATTTCTTTGCCACGTTGGAACAATATGAGCAAGTACTTATATCATAAAAGAAATAATTTCCTTGCCACGTTGGAACAAAATGAGTAAGTACTTATCACAATGAATTTCTCTATCACGTTGGAACACTGTGAATGGGTACTTATAGCAACAGATTTCTCTGCCACATTGGAACAACGTGAACAGGTACTTATCACAAGTTTCCCCGCTACATTGAAATAATGCGAACGGGTACTTATCACAATAGATTTCCCTTATGTCGTGATTTATCACCATCTCATTTAGCATTTCATCTAAAATTTACCCTTTGGAATGCATAATCAGCAAATTAATGTATAAGACTTCAACAAATGCAAGCCACATATGATCTTTTCATGTTGAATATCACAAAATATTGTTTTCTTTCTTATATTGAGCAAATCAAAATAGCACTTTGACAGTAAAATGCAAATGAATTTTCAGCTTTGATGACATGAAAGAGGCAAACAAAAGTCATATGCTTTTATGAAAATGGTAACCCCATCTCCTCATGTTAACAAAGAAAGTCTCAAGCACAAATTGATTGAATATTTGTGAGAACAAGTAGAGCATGAAATAGCTTGATTTGAATGATTATAGCTCACAATTAAGTATGGTCAACAAAGTGAATGTCTCCAAAATTCACAAATCTAGTAATCATATTTATCATTTTTCTCATTTTTATTCAATCAATAAGAAGAGATGTTGAATGACTAATCTTAAATGAAAATTTAACATATTATCATGAAATTCTAAAACCAAATAGTGCATTGAAATCCACTTCTCCATTTTTCATCAACATACACACAATATGATCACTTAATAACAAAGTGTAAGAATGATCTATTTATTCAAAGCATAAGATAAAACAAGAGGACTCAAATAATAAGATAAGAGTCATGGATCAAAATTAAAGCTTATGCATTTACTATTTTATATCAATATCACAATAATAGTGAAGTTTAAGCAAAATTTAATCAAGTAAAATAGCAAATGGCAGCCCTAAAGCTTGCAATATTTAATTCATTTAAGCGATGACAACCTTAAATATATGAAATCCCATTCTTTTATTTTATTTTTAGAGTATTGATTTGGTAAGAGAATTTGGATTTAGCTCACTTCAATTCATGCCAAATGACATAATCCACAAATTAAACACTACACAGAAATCTCATTATTTGCCCATTTACTCAAGCTAATGATAAGCAATCATTTAAAGTATGACTTATATTAAACAAACAACAAGAATGACAACATTAGCTCCTTTAGATGTTGCAATCTCATCTCCCTTCTACTTGTCATAAAAAAATATAACTTGAATAAACAAAATCCGAATGGAATTTAAATTAAATCTCACAGATTGATGGAGATGACTGCATTAAATCACAAATTGAATCAGAATTTGTTTTCCCCACTCCTCTACTAAATAGTCAAGGTGGTGCCTTCATATGACTTTTTAATTTATGTCAATTTTACTTTAATCCAACAATGAATGTGCTGTTTGGAAGCAGAATATGAGCTAGATTTGAACAAGATTCAACCTCAATACAACCCAATCAATAAATAAGAAAACTTTGAAGAGGAAGAAAATCTGATTGCACATAATTGAAATTTAAAACCCTATATAGTTTTTTATCTTTCCTAAATCCTCCATAAGAGAAGGCCATTCAGTAGCAGGATAAGAGTAGCATAAGGGATAACTTATCTCTCGTGACGAGTAGTAATCAACAAGTGAAAGTTTTGTTTGAACAATTAGAGCCGTTCCCTCAAAATAGCATAAAGGTATGGCTGCCAAATAGAGTCGTTGGGGAGGAGGGCTTCGGTCACTTGGCTACATGTTGTTAGGGACAAATGAATAAGATGTTACTCATTTGGCTAGGAATGTTGCGTGAACAGCAATCGAGATCTGAATGAATCGGGCCCTCGATATCGGACATAAGGGAGTGATGGATGGGAAATCCCCATTACTATTTGGATCACGCACATGGGAAGAAAGAGGAAGAAAAGACTTCTCCTAATGTTGTTCTTGCATGCCTTCTGGGATCAGTTGCTAGGGTATTCTTCACTTCTAGTCGGCGATTGAGACTCAGGAGATGGGATGGAAGCGAGGCTGCAGGGAGTTCGGCCAGCGAAGAGGGAGAGGGGCCTTCTGAGGGAAAGAGATGTGCGAAAGAGTGAGAGTTGCAGGAGAGGATCGTGCTTCGATCGAGAGTCACGCGAGAGAGGAAATCACGTTTGTAGGAGTTCGGGAGAGAATGAGGATAGTATATATCGGATGGGCCTTATTAGGTTAAATTTAGAGTTAAGCAAATTCTATGCCAAATAGGCTCAATAGGGTTATTTGGTAGAAATTTAATTGAGAGATTAGCGACAAATTAGGGTAATGATTAGAGTATTTAAGAGATTAAATAGTCATTAATCATTTTAATTACAAATAGCATAATTTTGCATCAAATTTTATGAATTTACTTCATGCGATAAACCAGCAATATGGATTGTAAGTATTTTTGTTGTGTTGAACACACGCTGATTTGATCAGTCTTTAGACAACGCGATGGTTAAAATTGAGAAATTGAGAATTGCATGGCCGCATTCAAATCGACATTCCACATTTTTATTTGTCGATCAAGTCGTTTGATAGGTTTTGATATTTTGGCGATAATGGAGCAATCAATTTCAAACGAAGATCGTTTGGACGTTGTCGGGGCTTCCCGACTTTGATATGCATGTAATTTCATTAAAAATTGATTTTAATTAATTGATCAGTTATTAATTGATTCGATATTTTTTTCATTTAATTAATTTTAATATTTTAGACGCATTTATAAATTTGAATTTTTAAATTGAGGTGATTTTTTATCTAATATGATCACGATTAGAGCATTTTAAACCCGATTCATATGATGGTTCCTCTCATTAATTATTTATTTTAACTTCCATGGTTCATTTGACTTGTGAGCCATATGTGGAGGTTAACAAATGCCTCCTAATTAACATGGTGCACACATGGAGTGGACCATATTTGTTGCAAATAAGTTAACCTTGTGGATCTCCAAGAGATTTGCTTTGATGTCATGCTTAATTTGTACTTTCAATAACTTTTAATAATATCTGATCGTTGCCCATTGATGGAAGTGAGTATAACTCTCAGGTTGGGCAAACATTTGAATTTCATGAGTTCGACTGCAATAGCTTGTTGAACCGGTATTTATTATCATTAGTCCAATGCTTCATGCTTGATTGACTAGATGAAGGAGATGCTTTGACTTGTCATCATCAACTTATCGAGAGGATTTGGTGTGTCTTCGGTCCTTGACTTGGTGCTCTGATGGACTTGTTAAAGACTTCCTCCTTGAGGTTTGAAATTTGTATTTTTCTCCTGTCCTGGCTTTGTTCCTTAGGCGACTTGATGGAGTTGATGATTTGTTGCTAAGATGAGAACATCTTCGGTCATGTGCTTTGTGCTTTGACGGACTTGTTGAAGATTCCACCTCAAAATTTGAAATGTGTATTTTCCTCTATCTTGGCTTCATGCCCTTGGACTTGATGGAGTTGATGAGATGAGAATGTCTTGGTCCTATGCTTTATGCTTTAAAACTTTTGAAGATTCATCTCGAGTATTCATATCATCTGTCTCTTTTTATCTTAGCTTCATGCCTTGATGAATTTGATGGAGGAAAGTCTTGAATTGTCTTGAAAACTTGTCAGGTAATACGAAATTACCTTCTCCCCAAGCTTTCTGCTTTTGTGGGCTTGTAGAAGGATATCTATCGATGACCTAGATCTCAAATCTTGTGTTGGGATAATGGCGAAGAGTTATCAGTCCTATGCTTTGCATGTAATGGACATGTTGATGACAAAACTCCCTTAGTTCAGCTTTTAGCTTTGTACGAACATTGGGAGGGCGTCTTCCGTCCTTTGTTTCTGCTTGATTGGACTTGTTGAAGAAGAATTTCCTTTGGTCTTTCTTTCTATTTTAATAGATTTATTGAAAGAGTTAAGATTTCATATTTGTATATTTGATTCCAAACTCAGCTTAGTGTCTTCTTGTGTAAAGATATTTCTGTTGTTGGAATTTTGAAAATAACCTTATGACTAATAGGGATGATCACCTAGTCGGGGCACTTGAACTAACCAAGTTAGAGAGATTTGTGGATTTGGATGCTCTTATCTTTGAACTAACGAAGTAAAAGGATCCCTTACTACGGCCTTTATGGCGTGTTGAGTAAGCAGATCTATCAACGACTCGGCCATATTTTGTCATGTTGAGTCCAACCTTATACACCCACTTGAGTCTTAGAATTGAGCAATTGATGGAGGATTTTATCCTCAAGCTAACGAGATGGGGATCTCTTATTACAGCCTTTGTGGCGTGTTGAGTAAGCAGACCTGTCAACGACTCAGGCGTATTTTGGCATGTTGAGTCTAACTTTATGCATCAACTCGATCTTTTGATTTGATGTATGGATGGAAAATATATTTCCAACTTTGTTTGTTTGCGACTTGAAAATTTTCTTCTTGGTCGATAAGACTTTTAAATTTGAGAATTTGAATACAGGATTTTGAGTGTGCATATGGGGATCTCGGCACTAGGCATGATGTCAACCAAAATATAAGAAGGGTCCCATGTCTTACAAAGGAATGCCTAACATTTTACTATAAATTTTTTTTAAAAAATGCCCCTATTTGATAGGGGGATTTTCACATTATTTTGGAAATGCATTCTTGTGTTACAAGAGAATTTCCAATGAAAATTTACACGTGTTTGATGATGAAGACTTCAAGTACATAACTTGTTTGATTACACTTTTATGTGTAATATTTCTTTAAATACTGACCATTGATTGGAGACATTGGTCTTTCACCTTTTGAAGTCAATGAGCTAGTAGGCTCCCCTTCGATGACGAAGGGTCCTTCCCAATTAGGCTCAAATTTACCGCCAATTTTGTGATTAGAGATGATTGGTCTTCTCAGCACCAAGACCAATTCCCCTTCCTAAAAAGCTCGAGGATGTACTATATGATCGAATACTTTGGACATCCTCGCTCGATAGACTTCTAGATTTTGTTGAGCTTAGAGCCTAACCTCATCAAGCCCATCAAGCTCTTCCATCCGTAGACGGGCATTCTCATCTTAGGTAAGATTTTGTTGAATGGCTACTCAGAGCGAAGGTAGTTCAACTTCGAGTGGTAGAACTGCTTCAGCCCCAAACACTAGTGCATAGGGCGTAGACTTTGTAGGAGTCTTGTAAGTAGTATTATAAGCCCATAATGCTTCCACAAGCTTGGTATGCCACTCCCTTTTATTTCTCGTGAGAATTTTTCTAAGCAATTTGACTAATGTTTTGTTAAAGGCCTCAACAAGCCATTTGCTCTTGGATTATAAATTAACGAATATTGCCAATCAATCTTATGTTGATCAGCAAATCTATAGACTTTAGTGCTTTTGAAGGCTGGCCCATTATCTGAAATGATTCGGTGTGGCACACTAAATCTATAGACAATATTGTGGGTGAAGAAATTGGTCACCTGTTAAACTATGACTTCCTTGAATGGAGAGGCTTCAACCCACTTGGAGAAATAATCAGTGTTGCTAAAATGAAGCGATAGCCAGCTGATGATGGTGGATCAGTCAGTCTGATGACATCCATCCCCCAGCAGTCAAACAGCTAAGATGTTATCATTAGGAGCAACGAATTTGGAGGTTGATGAATTATGTTACCGTGGACCTGGCACTCATGGAATCTCTTGGCATGATCAATATAATATTTTATCATAGATGGCCAGTAGTATCCCATTCTTTTAATTTTGAAAGTCATTTTAGTACCAGATTGATGTGTGCCACAAATTCCTTGATGAATTTCAACAATTACTTTGTTGGCTTCTTCTATTCCTAAACATCATAGCCATATTTGCTCGAAGGATCTACGATAAAAGGTATTGCCAACATAAGCATATAGTCGAAACCTTTTCTCAAGTTGTGCAACCATCGACTTATTGCTTGGTAATTTTCCTTCTTTGAAGTAGTCGATGAAGGGCTGTCACCAATCTCCATTCTCTTCTACTATAAGAATTTCATTTTGTGGTTTTAGCATTTCCTCAAGTTGAAATCTTTCATCTTGAATGGCCCGAGGCTTGTCTTGTTGACTTTGAGAAGTAATTTGTAAATGATTGTGAGGAGCAACATGAGTTGCACCCTGTTGATTTGCATTTGATGACCCCTCTTCTAGCGGGGACTTTAAACTTATTGGTTCTAGGACCCGCTGAGTACAAACACTAATTAGTATGTAGTCGTCATCATCCATACTCATCATTTCTTTAGCTATCTTAGCTAAGCAGTCTGCTTTGCTATTTTTAGCTCTAGAGACTCGAGTCATAATGACATTTAGAATTTGCTTCATAAGCTCAAGAACTAATTTGTGTTAATAGGACAATTCAAGCTTGTTAATTTTATAAAGACCCAACACTTGATTAATGACGAGTTGAGAATCGCCATAAACTTGTAGATTCTGAACTCCCATGGAAATAGCTTCCTCTAGACACCTGTAGCTTCATATTCTGCTTCATTGTTGGTTCATGGTTGAGTTAGTCTGTAGGAGTGTCTCATTATGCCACCTTTTGGCATAATCAACATGAGACCAATATCAGCTTGAGCCTTTAGAAGGTTAGAGCGTTGAGTGTATTTGATGGATGAAGCTCCATCAAAATACAATTCTCACATTTGCTGCTTTTCTTTTTCATATATATGCATGATATGCTCGTCAGAAAGATGATCATTAAGCAATGAATCTACTGGGATGGGATGTGTAGCAAGGAAATCTACTAGAATTTGCCTCTTCACCGCTTTCTGGGAACATATGTAATATCAAATTGTAGCAAAAGGATAGCCCATCATGTAGCGACCTGCCAACGTTGGTCTTATCATCAAGAACTTCAACGGATCGATCCTTGAGATGAGAGTAATTTTATGAGATAGCATGTAATGATGTAGCTTTTGAGCAGTAAAAATTAACGCCAAAATAATGCTCTCAATTGGAGAATAATGTGATTATGCTCCTATTAGTCTTCGATTAATGTAGTATAGAGCATTCTCCTTTCCTTCTTCATTATGCTTCATATGAGCTCTAGAGACTCTTCGGTGTTGTTGTGGATGAGAGACTTTCACAGGATTAGTGCAAGAATAGGTGGATTCAACAGATATCTCTTGATACTATCGAAGGCCTATTGACATTCTTCATCTCATTTGAAAGGAGTATCTCTCTTCATTAGTTTTTGTAAAGGGTTGACACCTACCTGATAGATTTGATATAAATATTCTAATAAATACAAGATGTCCCTGTATGGAATGGAGTTGACGGAGGCTCCTCGTAGGAGGCATTTCAACAATCACTTTTATTTTGTTTAGATCGATTTCAATCCCTCTACAATGCACAACATATCCAAGGAACTTCCCCGAGGAGACTCCAAAGGCGTACTTCAGAGGATTCATCTTGAGGCCATATTTTTTAATTCTTTCAAATATGATCCTTAAATCACTGAGGTGATCTCTGCGATTTATACTCTTGACAACGAGGTCATCAACATACTCTACTTTTTGATGAATTAACTCATCAAAGATATCATAGCCCTTTGATATGTAGCTGCATTCTTCAAGTCGAAGGGCATGATTGTGTAGCAATATATGCCAATCATTATCTGAATGAGGTATGTTTCTCATCTTAGAGCCATCTTGATCTATTATAACGATGATCCATCCATAAATGAACATGTCATGGTTTGAAATGTTATCCACTAACAGTTTTGATATAGGGAGTAGAAATTCATCCTTTGGACATGCTTTGTTTAAGTCCACGAAGTCGTCTGATATGAATTTGACCATTCTTTTTTTACTAGGGAGATATTAGCTATCCAGTCAGCATATTTTTCTTCTCGAATGAAACCAACTTCAATGAGCTTCTTGGTTTCTGCAACTACCAGTTCTTCAACCTCCAATCTCACTCGCCTAGAGGCTTGCTTGATTAGTGTTGCATCTAGCTTAATTGCTAATTTGTGAACTGCTACATTGGGGGATAAGCATGGCATTTCAGTATATGTCCAAGCAAAATATTCCTTGAATTCATAGAGTAATATTTTTAACTCTTCCACTTCATCTTTAGGAAGTAAGGCACTGATGAACGTTAGGAGAGGATCCTCCTCAGTTCCCCGATTAATTTCTTTAAGTTCATCCATAGTAGCCTTCTGACCACCATCATCAAGCTCTTCAAATACTGGTCCGGCTTCTATTTCTTCATTATTTGCAAGATTGATGTTAAAAATATCATTCTCATCATCATTATTACTCTCAATTTCTATTCCTATTATAGCATAACAGGTGTATTCTTGTGGACCATTGTCTTGGATGAAACCAAGGCCTTTGGTAGTGTGCTTATTTCTTTTACCAATTGTTTGAAAACCTTTTGGGTACCACATCATCTCAAAGAGCTTAGTCCTTTGCTTACTTGCTCCAGCATGGACCCCATGCTTGTGCATTATGTTTTGCATCTTTGGAGAATAATATTTTGGTATCCTTGTGAGCATAGCTTCTTCCTCTTCAGATAACTGCATTACCTGATCAAGATCTTCTTCTTAACATCCCTCATATTTATAAAATAGACGTCCTGGTCTGTGTTTTCTAGAGAGAGGAGGTACATAGAATGTCACCAGTTCATCGACTTTGTGAGTTTCTCAAGGAGTGAATTCTTTAAAATGTTGAGGAGGAACAGGAGTGACTATGAGTGTAGTCGCTGATGTCGATGGATCTAACCTTTGGATTTGAAAGGAACACGTTCATCTTCTTCTTCAGTATCACTGCCTAAATGAGGGACAGTGTTATTGATTTTATACTTGTTCTTTATATTCTTAGGGATATTTGAAACAATCTCTTTTCCTTTATTCGTTTTAATTTCATCATTTTTTTTAACTTGTCTTTTTATGGGTTTTTAAGTAGATGTAATATTTTCTAGTTATTTTACTAGCTTTGATTCCCTTGGAAAGAAGTAACTGGCATCTTGATATATCTTCATTTCATGCACCGTGAAAGGTAGCATATCACCCATAATTTTGCATTCTTCTACATCCTTTAAATATTTCATACATTGATGCAATGTAGACGGGATAATGACATACTTATGAAGTCATGATCAGCCCAATAGAGCTCTAAATGAAGTGTCTGTATCGATCACATGAAATTTGGCTTATGTGTTGAGGTCTCCAAAATTAAGAGGGAGGATAAACGATAATAGTTTCCCCTTCATTGAAACCTTGAACCAAGAATTTATCACATCCCAAATGTTGTACATCTAGAGATAGCCACCAGGATTCTGGTTCATAAGATTCACGAGGAATCAATTAAGATCTGTGGTATCATAACTTCATCACTTTCAACTGTAATGTACAGAGGATGATTGTGCTCTGCATTTTCAAGCATAAGATCTTCCTCTGAAAATGTGATGGCTAGAGGATCTTGAACATGCAAGGTCTCAGTCAAACAACGCTCAGCGAAATATGGTTCGAATTCCTCAGGCTCTTTGAGAGCTTCAATTAAGGTATTACGGAGATCTTCTAACATCAGAAGTGCTTTGTATACGCTAAGCTATGCTGAAATTTTCTTTAAGTGGGATAGAATATTATAGTCGATACTTTTATTTGATGAAGGCTTCTTGTTTGAATCCTTAGGGATGACTTCTTCATTGATTTTAATTTCTTTCCTTTTATCTTTATTTATTATCTCTTTTCTCTATTGAGATGGTAGCACTCGACCACTTCTCAACTGCACTTGAGCTACTTCCTTCACATCGAATCTTGATGACTCTTTTAGCATCTTCTCTTCCGCTCTCTAATGATGGGCTAGAAGATTCAGAATCACTGCCCAATTTTACATTCTTCATGTCTGCTGACATGGCGAGCTCTGATTCATCTTCATTTGGGAAACAGAGTTCTTCTAAGCTGTTATCAGCTTCATGTACCATCAAGCAAGATTCAATGAGAAATTCTTCAACTTCTTCCCCTGCTTCTTCATTGATCTAAAGATTAGTAATGAAATCAGCAAGTGTGATGGGTCATCTTGCTAGCGGTATGTAATCATCCATATTATTGACGATCCTTTGTGTTAATATGCAACCATCCATGGTATTGGTAACTTTTTTGCGCTACAGTCTTCTTCTTTTTCTTTAATTTATTCTTTCGTTTGGTAGACTGTTTGGTCTTACCTTGCGGTATATGGCTAAGCTATCTTTCATGAGATGATCTAGCCTTTCCATAATTTGGGTTTTGTTTCAACTCAAGGATGGGCTCAAGTGGTGATGTCCACTGAATACCTAGAATGCCTTCCAATCATTTTAACATTTTTACAGTCTTTTTAGAGACTGCAACTTTTCATCCTTCATCATCAACCAATTTCTCCTTGCCTTTATCTTTGTTTGATAGCATTGGAGATGAGGTGATTACCATTGTAGATTCTTTCTTCGGACGTATCAATACACTGCCCGATAGCATGAATTCTCCATTTCTATATTTTCGCTATAGCCAATCTTTGAATATGTAGCAATCTTCAATAGGATGGCTGAGTACCCGATGGTATGGGCAATAGTTAGGATTATCAGCTTGTCTAGCCTCTTCAAGTCTATTACACTCTAGTAGCTGGAGACTTGCTTTGAGTACATGCTTGAAAAGCTTAGCCACACTTTCCCTCTTAAAAAAATATTCTTTATTCAGCTTTTCCTTGAGGGTTGGGGTCATTGAGTCATTTGCTCCTTTTGTTTTTTTTAGTCGCTCGCCTTCACTAAAATGGCCTTGAGGCATATCATTACCTCCAGATACGAGCTTGGGTTGTGGAGTAGGATTGAATGACTATTTTGGTCTTTCTTGGTAAATAGGTAGCCTTTCTTTGTCTACATTATAGACTAACCGCTTACTTGCATCTTTCTTGAATGAGTTGAAATGTGTTTCACCTTTCTTTGGATCTGGAGCTTTTCCTCTTTTGGATTTATCTTGGTGGCTATCAGAGTGTGATAAATTTAATTTCTAAAATTTAGCCAATCTATCAAGCAGCTCTTGAAATCTGGTAATTGAAGCCATGCAAAGGTAAGGCGTCATCTTATCATCGATGTTGCCCATATATGGTTGGATTGCATGCTCTTCTTCTAATTTTTGTTCACATTCCATACTCATATTTCTCCAGCACGTGATATATCTGGCTACTGACTCGTCATTCTTTCTTTTCTCAAGGGCGAGATCAGCAATAGTTGTCTTCTTAACTATGATGGCGAACCTTTTAACAAACATGGTTTCAAATTCAGCAAAATTCTTAATTGAGTCATTTGGCAACTCAACATACCATTCGAAAGTAGTGGAAGCCAAGCTGCTGATCAACTGGTAGAATAATAACACATCATTACCCCCTATGTTATCACAGGATACTTTGAACTGGGCTAAATACTGCTTGGAATTGTCATTTTTGTCAAATAGATTAAACTTCGACATTGAGTATCCCTTTGTATATGGAATTTGATCATACTCTGTGGGATATGGATGACCCTTGCTCACCAATATTTCTGCCTGCTCCGCAGCTATAACAACTTTGATCTTCTCATTCAAGATAATAATGATTGAGAGGCTGTCATAACTTCAGATGTACTTTGCACATTTTGAGAAGTAGGTTGATGAGCTGACTCGTTTACTTCAACCCTCGCTTCAGGCTCAATTTGCACTCTCGAAGCATGGGAATTAGATTTACTGGAGGATTATCATGGGCACTACCAGAGGCTTGATGATTATTTGTAGGGACAGGTGTTGGGCCTGCCGCAATATTTTTTTGCATCAACTACATCATCGCAATCATTTGCATCATCATTTTGCTCATTTTCGTATTCAACTGAGCGATTTTTTTTATCCTTGGCTTTCATTTGGCATTGAATTTATCTCTGTGCCTCTGCTAAAATGGTGGTGTCTGCAAAGGTTAGATTTTCTTCCCTTTCTCCATCTTCTTCTTCTTGTTGTTCCTCTCATGAAGAGTCAGAGGATGCTTCCTCTATTTGAACATTTTATTGTTCCTCAGGTTGAGAGGGAGGTGCTGCTGTACAGCGTCAATGTTGATATTGGGGTACACCAGATGGCTCACCGACTTATTGTACTATGTAAACTATTTCAACTATTATTGCATCCTCCTCTTCCTCTTCGCCCCTTTGGACATGGATTTTTGATCGACGTCTCCAATGGACTTCCAATTCCAGGTGTGGAATCGAGACTTCTTCGATTAGAGGGCTTTGATCGAAGCTGACCTCCTCTTGACGAGATGGAGTTGATTGGCGATGGGATCCCTTAGAGGATTCTCCAATGTGTCTACCATCAGATACTTTATCATATGGGGCCCTCTTTGTAGGCTCCCATCATTGATAACTTGAGTTGGGGTGGATCTCCGGGAATGCACACCAGATGTCACACCGTGTCTTTTTTCTAAGACAATTTCTTTTTGAGGCCTAGGCCTCCATATTTTCTTGCCTTTCCACCGGGACTTTTCAGCGGTGGATTCCTGGACACATGGTCCAAGTGTCACACCTCGATGCTCACCGCGTGGGACATAGATTGGTTGGCATCATGCTGGAATTATGGGATGAGGTCTCCTTGGAGGAGCAGTCCTAGCATCCTTGATAACAAGACCTTGATACTTTCTTTTCATTAGTCTTCTCTCCTTAGCAACTTGGAGAACCCGATGCACTATTACAGACATGGTTTCAGGTTTCCTCACAGGAGGAGCTAGAGCTTGATGCTGTCGGGTCCAAAAGGACTGCTTGATTTGACCAGTAGAGCTATTCCATTTTACCTACTGAAGGTTGTCAAATCAGTTGTAGGTAGGAACAGTCACTGTTGGTTCCATAGTTGGTTGTGCAGCTGGCTGCACAGGGATTAACTATTGAGCACGTAGCTCAAGACTTCTTTTTCTTCTTTGCCCCCAACTAAGCTTGCTTCTAGATGAAGAAGCTTCAGCATTATGCCTCCTTGGGACAAAGGGTTCAGTTAGTAGGATTGTGTTATTTTGAGGGACTAAGGAGATAGTCCTCATAGTAACAATCCTCTTCATGATTGGGGACTCTGAGTGACTGAGCCTCTCAAAGACAGAAAGTTTCTTTTGAGGTGCCCCAGAAGTAGTAGGGGTCACAACCACAACGGGTCTCTTTAAAGATTGTTGCACATGGCGTGTTGGATGAGTACGGACTTTAGTAGGTTGAGGCCTAACAACTTGCTCTTGACTCAGGATAGCTAGGAAATCAATGCTACCAAACTGGATGGTAGCCCCAGTACTTCCAGCACTAATGATGGAATTTGCCAAGTGGATGTTGGCGCCATCTCTGAGAGTAACAGTGACAAATGTGTTCTGTAAAGCCATTCTGGAGAGTTTCAAATGTAAAGATTAGTAATTGAAAATAGCTACACTATCACCTTTCTTCCAAAAAATATGGGTACAATAAGACAAAACATACTAAGCACATGCACTAAATAAAATCTCAAATGACTTAGGACTTTATTTAGAAAGCTTTTAAGTTTTCACTTTTGACTTATCATTTCCCATTTCATTTTAATTTATTATTTCATTTATTTTTTTATACTCCACTGCAATTATAACTTAGATTTGACTAGCCAAAGATGGAAAGATAACCTGTCCCTAGTGGAGTCGCCAAAAATCTATGAGATCCGAAAATTCATCACTGACCTATTTTAGATGAAAAGAGTTCTTTTAAGTGTCGGTAAAAATTTCAAAAAATAGATGAATTATAGATAAGACACTACCCAGATATTTCGCCCTCATTTTGTGAGGACTTTTTAGATCTGGCTCCAGGTTTCTTATAGGCGTAAGCCCCTATAGTTAATTATCCCTCTCAATATTGAGAGAGCACTTTCAATTAAGGCTAGTTGATGAATTGTTAAATAATGAGTATATAATAGCTATGAGTGGAGTTTAGAATTTATAAAATTTATTATTTTAATTTAAAACTTTTGGTTGGAGGAATGATGACACGTCCGATCTAGATCCTATGGTTCTGTAATCCCGGGCTATCGCGGTCCCTGGTCCTCTTAATCAGAGGAGGTAGTCGACCCAACCTGACTGAAGAATCCTTATCATTAACACATGGGTTATGTCATCTAAGGTGTCCTTGTAGACCTGGATTGGAGTTTGTCTAAGGAGACAAATATAAGTCAACCTTAACTAAGAGATGACTTTTTGTCTAACCAAATATATCTTATATTTCACAACTCAAAGAGCAAAACATGCAGTCTGACCGTAATTTAGTGGTGTCATATCGCTGAACCACCCGGTCAGGGCTCATAACCCATTTATGGTGCCATTTTTGGCAAAACTACGCGGACAGAGGACACAGGCCACGTCCTTATGGGCTTAAGATTATTTGAGTGTGAAGATAGTTATTCATTTGATTGGCATTGGCTCTTTGTGAGCAAAATTTTTCTTAATTTGTCATCCCCACACAAATAGTTATGGAGGGGTAGATTGATTTTAAGTTTTAATTTAAATAATTATATTTATTTCATTTATATTTTATTATTTTATTTGAATTTTGATCATTTTATGATTGATTTAGATTTGAATATATCATCATTTATCATTAGAATTTTAATAATAATCACCTTTTCTCGATCATAGGACTAATATCGATTAATAGACCTTGTCTACTCCGCCTATTTTTCTACAGAGGATTGGGTCTAAATTCATTATCTCAAGAAGTATAATTCTTCAACTCTTGTCAGCTCTAGCTGGATCATAGAGGATCGGGTTTGGGACTTTTCCTCTTCAGAGCTTGAACTTCAAAAACTAGGTCAGTATATTCATATTTTGTAATTATTTGATAGAATTAGCTTCTCAAATATTATTAGCTTAAAATTCTTATAATATCATAATCAGATTTTTAGATTTTGTTAACCCGGACCCGGTCCTAAAACCAAATCGAGAATTATAATATTTATTCTTCTATTTTGCATATAACTTACATATCTTTCTAGATATTTGATCTAATGAATACTTCAACATACATACAAGTATCTGTTCTTTTTTAAAAATATTGTATGAACATTTAGATATTTAAGTTGAAGTAATTGTGTTTGACATGATATATGCATCAAAATGCAAGCATTAGTTTTGATATGGATTTTTGGGTTTTGTTAACCCGGACCCGGTTCTAAGACCAAATCGAAAAGCGTAGTATATGTTCATTTATTTTATATCTAACTTACATATGTTCCTAAATGTCTGAACACTTCAACACACATACAAACATCTATTTTTTTTACAATGTTGTATGGACATGTGAATGTCTAAGTTGAAATGTAGATATCAATTTGCAAGTTTGATTTTTTGTATAACATTTTTGGGTTTTGTTAACCCGGACTGGTCCTAAGACCAAATCGAGAAATAGTCCTTGTCAACTCTGACTATCTTCTTGTATAGGATCATATCTAGATTAATTATTTTAAGATCTATCGTTCTCCAAACATTGTCAACTCTAGATTGAACATAGAGGATCAGGTTTAGAACTTTCTTCTTGAGATCTTGAACTTGAGAAGATACATTAACAATGATGCCAATAGATTTATCTTTTGTCATTCTATAATAAACTTAACTTCTCATATTTTATTAAGTTGAAAATAGTATAATGACATCATTTTATTTTTAGGTTTTGTTAACCCAGACTCGGTCCTAAGACCAAACCGGGAAGTGTAGTTATCAGTTCTTTTGTATTTAACTTAGTGAACACATCAACATACATATGAGTATCTGTTCTTTTTAAAATATTATATGGACATTAAGATGTCTAAGCTGAAGTGTAGATGTCAAAATACAAATTTCAATTTTTATGTGACATTTTTGAATTTTGTTAACCCGGATCCAGTCCTAAGACCAAATCAGGATATATAGTATATGTTCTTTCATTTTATTTGATTGCTTACACATATCTATTTGAGCATTCAAGCTATTGAATACTTCAACATGCATACAAAGATCTATTCTTTTAAAATTTTGTATGGACATTAAAATGTTTAAGTTGAAGGATTGATGTTTGACATAACATAAATGTTGAATTACAAGCACAGATTTTGATACCTAAAATCATAAATCAAATGTAAATCTGTTTTATCAAATATGAATTTGAGTGTTTGTCATGGATCAAGTAGAGGTCTATTCTATAAGACATGAGTTGACTCTTTCAACTATTTGTCATGAGTCAAGTATAGATCTATCTATAAGATATGCATTGACTCTTTCACATACTTGCATGGATCAAGTTAGAGTTTATTCTATAAGAATGTAAATACACATTGCAAACTAAGTGATTGTTTGTTATAAATGATATAGGCTTGGCAATTTCAACCATTTATCCTAGATCAAGCATGTATCTATTTTTTAACAAATCAAGCATGTATCTATTTATTAAAAAATCAAGCATGCATCTATTTTGTAGAGTATGAATTTGATTCTTTCAAGTATTTGGATGAATCAAATGGTTAAGTAAAAAGAACATTGCTTCATAAAGTGAGAATAGATTTCATTTAACTTGCATATTTTAAAGACATTCAAATTGAATAGAATGTGATAACACTTTGAATATGCACAATGAATCATTTCACTAGGCATTTAGCATGAAGCCCAAAAACTATGAACTCATATGTAAGAACGATTCATGATTCATGCTTGATTTAATTTCCTTGAATATTTGTATAAATCATAAGAAATTAAACTTAAATGTAAAATTTATCATAAGCATATGTAGAATCTCATTCATTTGAATGTCTAAATAAGCCCATGTTGTCTTATCACTAAACATGTGGTTATGACATGATTGCTTTCCCTCCACCTAGGTAAGTTGATATGCTATGATAAGAACAAGCTTGAGTGTTGGGGAGCTTTTCCTTTGAAAGATGAATGAGCACTCTCTTATGAAACATAGATTTGCAATAGACTTTGTAAGGAAAAAGTGAAAAGTGGGAGAGTATAGCCTCATGAGAGAAAGATTCTCTCTTATTTATAAGCCTCTTAGCATGAGGCCAAAAAAATAGAGAGAATAAAAAATGAAAGTGGGGTTTGTGTCATCCCATTAATTTCTATTGCTTAATATCATTTGTCATGAACTTGAATGTAAGGAGAGATTAACTTTTTCTTTGTCATTTGTCTACTAATATCATATGACATGCACTTGCATTTTTTTCATTCCCTTTTAATTTTACATGACAAGAACATAGATCTAAAAGAAAGCCTTTACTTCTGTGTCTCTTAAGATGTCTTATTTTTGAACAACTCATTCATGTAGTATATAAAGACATACTTGACAATAAAGTAAAGTTTAAATCATACCATACATTTGGTGTCTCATTTCTATTTCTCACCCAATCATATAGCATAATCAACACTTTAGGCAAGAGAAATTTGAATCTTAAACAAGTAATTGCCATATGTTATGAATATAGTAACAATTGAACTAAGCATGAGTGAGCATATTGTACTTATCATATGGTATGATGAATGAGCTAAGCATGAATGAATATATGCACATACTTTCCTTCTCAAGCACTTAGGCATTTTACACATTTTTGTTTACCATAATTTTAGGCAGCCTGTCGGCGTCATCCCTGCATATGGGAGCTACTTTGGGGGACTGGGCCTTCCCACTATGCCAAGAAAGGCGTGCATAGTAGGTGTCATGAGACACTGTGATCGAAAGTTTATTTGTTCACCATGCCAAGAAAGGCGTGCATGGGTTAACACAATATAGTATTTCCTTGCTACATTGGAACAACGTGAGCAAGTACTTATATCATAAAAGAAACAATTTTCCTACTACGTTGGAACAATGTGAGTAAGTACTTATCACGAATTTCCCTGCCACATTGAAATAATGTGAACAGGTACTTATAACAATAGATTTCCATGCCACACTGGAACAACGTGAATAGCTACTTATCACAAGTTTCCCTGGTGCATTGGAACAATGCAAACATGTACTTATCATAATAGATTTCCCTTATGTCATGATTTATTACCACCTCATTCAGCATTTCATCCAAAATTTATCCTTTGGAATGCAAGCCCCATATTATCTTTTCATTTTGAATATCAAAAAATGTTGCTTTCTTTCTTATATTCAGCAAATCAAAATAGCACTTTGACGGTAAAATGCAAATGAATTTTCAGCTTTGATGACATGAAAGAGGTGAACAAAAGTAATATGCTTTTATAAAAATTGTAACCTCATCTCCTCATGTTAACAAAGAAAGCCTCAAGCACAAACTGATTGAATATTTGTGAGAACAAGTAGAACATGAAATAGCTAGATTTGAATAATTTTAGCTCACAATTAAGTATGGACAACAAATTGAATGACTCCAAAATTCACAAATCTAGTAATCATATTTATCATTTTCCTCATTTTGATTCAATCAATAAGAAGAGATGTTGAATGGCTAATCTTAAATGAAAATTTAGCATATTATCATGAAATTTTAAAACCAAATAGCGCATTGAAATCCACTTATCCATTCTGCATCAACATACACATAATATGATCACTTAATAACAAAGCATAAGAATGATCTATTTATTCAAAGCATAAGATAAAATAAGAGGACTCAAATAATAAGATAAGAGCCATGAATCAAAATTAAATCTTATGCAATTACTATTTCATATCAATATCACAATAACAGTGAAGTTTAAGCAAAATTTAATCAAGTAAAATAGCAAATGACAGCCCTAAAGTTTGCAATATTTAATTCATTTAAGTAGCAACATGACAACCTTAAATATATGAAATCCCATTCTTTTATTTTATTTTGAAGAGTATTTATTTGGAAAGAGAATTTGGATTTAGCTCATTTCAATTCATGCCAAATGACATAATCCACAAAGTAAACACTACACAAACTAGAAATCTCATTATTTTGCCCATTTCAGCTCAAGCTAATGATAAGGAAATCATTTAAAGTATGACTTATATTAAACAAACAACAAGAATGGCAACATTAACTCCTTTAGATGTTGCAATCTCATCTCTCTTCTACTTGTCTTAAAAAATATAACTTGAATAAAAAAATATGAATGGAATTTAAATTAAATCTCGTCGAATGATGGAGATGACTGCATTGAATCACAAATAGAATCGATTTTTTTTTTCCCACTCCTCTACTAAATAGTCAAGGTGGTGCCTTCATATGACTTTTTAATCTATGTCAATTTTGCTTTAATCCAACAATGAATGCGTTGTTTGGAAGCAGAATATGAGCTAGATTTGAACAAGATTCAACCTCAATACAACCCAATCAGTAAATATGAAAACTTTGAAGAGAAAGAAAATCTGATTGCACACAATTGAAATTCAAAACCCTATATATATTTTTTATCTTTCCCAAATCCTACACAAGTGCTCTATTAAAAATAAAATGAAATATGAAATAAAATAAAATAAAATAAAATAAAGAAATGAAAGTTAAGTAAGGCATTACATAATCATGTAATTTGTCTTACTTAACTATAAACAACTTCCTGATGTGGCATTCCACTATAAACAAGTTCTAGGGTTATCTTCTATGATGAAGATAGACTACTAAGAACTTATTAACATCGTAGTTTTTAGCTTCATGAAAATTCAATCTTAAAAACATAACCTAGAAAAAGGACTTAATTTCAATCACATTGTTGGTTGAAGCAAAAAATCAAACATGAAAAAGAGCAACTTAGGAATTCATGAAACATCTTTAAATGCTCTTGGATGGTCCTATCCAGCCCAAATAAAAAAAAAAAAGAATAAAAAGGAATCAAATGAAAAGAGAAGTAAGAAACATACTGATTATTGAAGGATGTTCATATTCATCCTAAAGTGTTGAGTCATTAGGAATATCATTCAGCTACTCCTAAATGACGTCACTAAATATTTGATTCCAATAGAAAATTCTGATTTTAGAAGTGTAAAGTTTTCAAAGAATTCATTATGCCAACCTTAAATGACTCACTCCACTAAATCAGTTTGAATCCAGAAGTGTAACATCTTTAGAAAGTCATTTTTACCAATCTTAAATGGCTTTAGTAGATTTGTTGTTCCATGAAAAGATGAAAAAAAAAATAGAAATGTCAGATCATATTATATGATCAATCATGCAAAGACTTGAATCATATCAAAAAGTCAATCAATAAAATGTTGTATTTGGACAAAAAGTCAAATACATCAAATTTCCTAGCAAATCATTTAGTAGAGTCATTTCATAAAGAGTGAAATGTTATGGAAATGAGTCAAATACATCTATCTTCTTAATGAATCTTGTAACTAGAAAAATTATCAAATGTAACCTTTCATAAAGAAATGAAATATTATCAAAAGAAAGAAAGAAAGAAAAGTAAAGTATATCAAGAGCAAAAGGATGAAATCTAAAATATTGTGGACATTTTGACTTTAAACTTCTCCACATCAAAATAAAGTGGTAGGGTAATTGTTCTGAACAAAAATAATCGAGATATCTCATGCTTTTTTATGTTAGCCTTTACCATGATAAGGAGTTCATGGCAAAGATCTTCTTTTGAGTATATTTTGATTTCAAATAAAAAAAAAGACACCAATGGACATTTTAACTCAAACTTCTCCACATCAAAATAAAAGGTTAGAAGTCAAAAAAATTGTCCCTAGCCGAGCAAAAATAAGAAGATATCTCATACTTTGTCATTTTAGCCTTTGCCATGATTGGGTGAGCTTGCTTGGCGGGCTAAA
The DNA here is from genome assembly GCA_021442155.1 of Cymbidium sinense. Taxonomy (NCBI): domain Eukaryota; kingdom Viridiplantae; phylum Streptophyta; class Magnoliopsida; order Asparagales; family Orchidaceae; genus Cymbidium; species Cymbidium sinense. The sequence goes on from CM038232.1 coordinate 8,690,017, forward strand.
AGAAAAGATAGTGGATCTTCTTTTTCAGGGGTCCATATCCTTTATATGACAAAGGTCCCATTGAGTATACTCTTATTCCATTGCAAGTGGCCTATAACCATAAACAAGAAAAGTTATGGAGTTATAGAGCCATTACAAGTTAAAAAGCTTAACTAGTTTGGGTCCTAACTTTCTTTTCAAAAGGCACTCTAGCACAATGCATGAATTTTGTTTAGATGTGTTTAGAGATTTAGATAGTCTTTAAGTTCGGGATGTAGCCTTAGAATTTGAAGAAAAATCTAATTCCACAATTGACAAGTTGATATCAATGATCTAACTCTTTAATGAGTTAGCTATTGATGATTTGATTAATCTATCTTTTCGGTTTAAAGACTATTTTATCTGGAAATAAATTGAAATGATCTCTAGATGTAGCGATCTATAAACTTAAGCATGATGTCATTTCAATAAATTAAGTCCCTTGATGACTGAGGTCAAATTACAAAAGAAAAGCAAATTTTTGCTAAATTAAAAGCTAGAAAATGATGGTTGTACATGAGAAGAAAATATTCTTCTTGGTTAGCTAATATCATTATATGACCCACATCTTGAGACTAGGGTAGAATCCTTACCTTGAAAATGGGTTCATATTACTCATATTTTATTTTAAAATCAAAAATATTTTCATGCATAAGATTATCCTTCTTAAGGATAACTTATCTGAAAATTGTCAAATAAAGCAATTCTAGAAAAGAAAAATTCAAAGCATATGATATGACATTCAAAATCTTTATAAGAATGTTTTGTTATAGAGTCATATCATTCAATCTCAAGATATTGGGGAAATTTAACAAGAAGGGTCTTAATCAAGATTTCTTATAATCCCACTTACAATTAGGTAGAGGGTTATATTTAAAATCTTATCAAAGAAGAAAAGAAAAGAAAAAAACTTCAATATGACTTGAAGGACAGTCCTGTTACTATATATAGAGTCTTGAAATTTACTTTTGAAGTAATTTCAAAGACCTTGTAGTAAAATGTAGAAGGATCAAAAATGCAAAAAAAAAAAATAAATAAATAAAATAAAGACATTTATGAAAACTCACTTCATAAATCCTTCCAAAGAATAACAAATCAACTGAAGAAATTCAATTTCAAACTTATCAAGAGAATATTAATTTCTCTAATAAGTTAATCCTTTAAGTTCCCTTATTTATTAAGGATAAAAAAATTTTGTGTCTCTATGAGAATCCAAAAGATTATCCTGATTTATGTTCACTTTAGAAAGCTTTAAAGGAATCTCTTGATCATTATTGAATCCAAGAGAAGGCCTTATAAGCTATTGATCCATGTCAACAAAGTAAAAATAACATACATGTCCAAACAAAAAGAAAAATAAATTTCATTTGAGAAGCACTGGTTGACTTTGGTTCTTACTACCTAAAGAACTATAGAGTCACATGCAAGCTCAAAGAGGTAGAATTCTCAGGTTAGTACCCTATGTTGTCATTCCTTTAGTGGAATATACATCTAAGCATGGTTCATTATAACTTTATGATAAAAAGAAGAAAGAAATAAAAATGATGAACTTTTATGCTCATGGCATAGTAAAGCATTGGGTCTAAAATATACCCAAGTCTTCCGTCAAAAATAAACTCCAACTCTTTGAAACCTTCTTCACTAAACTTTTTCATGTGTAAGGAGTATTAGTGAAATCAAAAAATGGAAGAAAACCTTCCATTACCATTTCATCAAGTTAGACTAATCATGTAAGGATTAAGTCCATTAGACTCTTGCTTATTAGTCAAAACTTTTGGGGATTAGGAATAAGTCACTTTGACCTTTTTTCCTCTTTCATATCACCTATAGGTTGGGAGCAAGCCCTTTGTGGCACCTTCCTATGCATGACTTGAGATGGGAGCAAGCCCTCTATGGCACCTTTCTCATGTCTTTTGGGTTTGGAGCAAGCCCTTCATGGCACCATTCCTACTTTTGTGTACATGATTGGATCAAGCCATCAAGACCCCTTTCATGTTACACAGGGGAGTTAGATTGGATCAAGTCTTTATGACCCATTTCTAATAGCCAGAAAGATATAAGTCCCTAGTTGGCATTCTTTCTAATCATCTAAGAGTAAGTCCCTAGTCAACATCCTACTTTTGTGTACATGATTGGATCAAGCCATCAAGGCCCACTTCATGTTAGACAGGCGAGTTAGATTGGATCAAATCTTTATGACCCCTTTCTAATAGCCAGAAAGATATAAGTCCCCAATAGGCATTCTTTCTAATCATCTAGAAGTAAGTTCCCAATTGACATCCTACTTTTGTGTACATGATTAGATCAAGTCATCAAGGCCCCTTTCATGTTACACAGGAAATTTAGATTGGGTCAAGTTTAATGACCCTTTAACTAAAAGTCCTCACCGACATTCTTTCTAATCATCTACGAGTAAGTCCCCAATAGGCAACCTACTTTTGTGTACATTATTAGATCAATCCATCAAGGCCCCTTTCATGTTAAATAGACGAGTTAGATTGGATCAAGTCTTTATGACCCCTTTCTAATAGCCAGAAAGATATAAGTCCCCAGTCGGCATTCTTTCTAATCATCTAGGAGTAAGTCCTAGTCAACATCCTACTTTTATGTGCATGATTGGATCAAGCCATCAAGGCCCCTTTCTTGTTACACAAGCGAGTTAGATTGGATCATAGTCTTTATGACCCCTTTCTAATAGCCAGAAAGGTATAAGTCCCCAGTCGATATTTTTTCTAATTATCTAGGAGTAAGTCCCTAGTCGGCATCCTACTTTTGTGTACATGATTAGATCAAGCCATCAATACCCCTTTCATGTTACACTGGCGATTAAGATTAGATCAAGTCTTTATGACCCCTTTTTAATAGCCAGAAAAATATTAGTCCCTAGTCGGCTTTCTTTCTAATCATCTAGAAGTAAGTCCCCAGTTGGCATCCTACTTTTGTGTACATTATTGGATAAAGCCATTAAGGCCCCTTTCATGTTAAATAGGCGAGTTAGATTGGATCAAGTCTTTATGACCCCTTTCTAATAGCCAGAAAGATATAAGTCCCCAATCGATTCTTTTAATCACATAGTAAGTCCCCCTACGTCCCCTAGTTGGTATCCTATTTTGAGGATTGGATCATGTCTTTAAGGACCCTAATTAGGATGGATCATGCCCTTATGCCCCATCTTATTAATCAAATAGGAGTAAGTCCCCTAGTTGGCTTCCTATTCAAATTTCTAAGGAATGGAATCAAGCCATTAAAGGCTCCATTTCTTTAGACTACTTAAATAGGATTAAGCCCATGTGACCCATGTTTAGTATTCTAAGTATTGTGGATTAGGATCAAGCATTTCAAGCCTCTTCTTCCTACCATAGCTTTTGAGGATTGGATCATGTCTTTAAAGACCCCTCTCCTCTCTTTAGCTAACTAGGATGGATTATGCCCTTAATAGCCCCATCTTATTAGCTAATCACATGAATCACCCTCGAAAATAAGTATAGGTATGTATATGCCTATCTTTCACAATCAAAGTTAAAACAAAATTAAAATCATGAATTAGAACGCGGCATCTTGTATGTTGATTCTACACATATGAGGTTCAATGACCTCATTTTTGGAAGAGGTCATTTTAGCAATGAGAAGATCTCAAGTTGAAATAAATATTTCCTAATTCAATATCCAAGTCACTATGCTTAGTAACTTAGGAAATGCATTTTTGAACTAAATCCAATCTACTTAGTTTGATACAAAATCAAGTCAAATATCCAACATAAATTAAATCAAGTAAATCAATGAAAATAAAATGGAAGTTCAAAGTCAAATCTAAAGTCTAGTCGATTGACAACCCACTTAGTCAAAAAGTCAACCCACTAAAATTTGACCAAATTAAATCATCAAAAATATATTTTAAAAAATTAAATAAACATGTTTGATCATGATGACAAAGAAATTTGAGTCCACTGAGGCCTAGATTAGGCAAGATAAATTCCTTAAATCAAAATGACCTAAATAGGCTACATTGAACTCAAACCCAAGGAAAATTCAAATCACTTTCAACCAATGCAATTCACATTCAATTAAAAAAAATGAAATGGGAAATGCAATTCACCATTAAATCAATTAACAAATCAACAAATAAATAAATAAAATAAAATAAAAAAAGAAATGAAGAAAAGAGGGAAGAAGGGAAATTGAATTTCCCCTCTTCCTACAACAAGCCAAACCCCACCCCTTAACAAACGTGGCTGCCTTCCAGTGAAGGCAATGAAGTCAATTAGCAATCAAGAAAAAAAAATAACCAAGGAGGAGAGAAAGAAAGAGGGAAAAGAGAAAAAGTGGAATACAGAGCTCTCGACCATATGGAAAAATAAGAAGAGAGACTTCCCCATGGAGGATTGAGCACACACACCTTCACACATTAAAACCGAAGCTAAATGAAAGTTCCCTCCCCCTTAACCACTACAAACCATCAAAGCCAAAAAGAGCACTCAATGGTTGGTCTAGGGAGCAATCTGTAAGGAATTAACCTAATTCCTTTGGCAAACAAGCTCAGTTCAAGCATTTGAAACTCTAGGATCAATTGTAAGGCCAACCGCCCAACAAATCGAGGTATGTAATTATTGACCTCAAGCTTTTCCTTAAATAATTTAGTTTTGATCATTTTCATAGGAAACATGATCTTGAAGTTGATTCAACTGTATAGAATCATAGGATTTCTTTCCACGATCGTGTAGCACTTGAAATCTTGTGATTTTGTTACCTATATCAAAAGATATTAGCAAAATACTATCAACAATCGTCGGCTCCTACAAGAATTTAAGGAGATGATCTCTGCACCGTCCGATCCGTGTACTTGGATCGAATGCCTGGTGGACGGATCGATTTCACCCTTTAGAACCGCATGATCGATGTAAGTGATCCGCAGCATTTTGAACTACATTGACCCAGTGCTAGGTGTCGCCACGTGGACCAACTCACGATGTGCCACGCAGCACGCTGATCCCGTGTGGGACCCCCACTTAAAAAACTGTTAAATTTTAATTAATTTAAAAAGGCAAAAAATTTCTAAAAATCATATAAAATCAAATATAAATCAAAAAATTACAAATAATAGCTCTATGGATTCATCTTGATGAGAGGAATCTATAGAATTAAAATCCCTAATTTTTATTAGGTAATGTTCCCTTAATTTATGTTTAATTGAAAAATATAAAACCCTAATTACTCTCAAATTAATAATCCAATTAATTTGTAACTTTGGGGAAATGAAATTAAGCATAAAATACAACTTAGGTGAATTTTTTGTGGATATATTTCTTCGAATTCAAGGGAAATTAAAATTTCATATGCTTAACCTTTTAATTAATTAAATTAATTAACCTTTAATGAAATAATTAGAAAACTTTAATCAAACAACCTTAAATCAACACAATGGATATTAATGAGCATCAGAACACTATTTAAACTTAATTAAACCCATCTGAACCTAATAATACCTAAATTGACTTAATTAGATAATTAAATGAATTAAATAATTCAATTAAACAGCATGAACTTAATTAAATCATAGTAAATCAACTAGTTAACCAAAAATTATGAATAAACCCTCCTTGGAAAGGTATTTCAGTGAAGAATTTATGAAAAATAAAACTCTTAATTGAATCTCAATATATTATGCCTAATTTAGGTTTTAATGAAATAATTAAAATCTTAATTACACCCTAATTACATTCTAATCAAGCTAAAACTTTAGAGATATAAAATTGGCATGTAACCCTACTTGCCGTAAATATTTCAAGTCCAAATGACCTCGGATTAGTAGTTTTCAAATTTCTAAATCCTTAGGCCAATGTTAATCAAATTTTAAGTTAAGAAAATTAATTAATCTATTAAATAAAATGGTAATTCAAACCAATCTCAAAAAATGTTAAGTAAACTATTCAAAAACTTATCTAAATATCCTAAGTCAATCAAAGTAATAAAATTCAATCTTAAGAAAATGAAATAAGACCTTAGATTAATAAAACCAAATTAACTTAAACCTTAAACTTACAAATCCATAATATAATAACTTATGTTAAATTGAATAAAATCACAAACTCTTTAAATTAACATAAGCCAAATCAAATGAAACCCACATAGATTAATTCAAAATGAAACAAATTAAAGAAATTAAATCAAATAAAGTAATTCAAACAAACAAATAACATAGAACTAATCCAAACATAAATAACATCAAAAGGATTAATTAAATTATGTAAGGATCTTAGTTAGACTTTTGGAAATTTCTTTAGGATTTAGGATGCGGAATAAAGTGAGTTTCACCTAAAAATGAAATTCATTATATTTCTCATTCTTGAAAACCTATACAACTTTAATAAAATAAAATGAAATAAAAATAGAAATTAAATCACTAAACCATTTGAATTGAAACAAACCAATGGTAAAAATTAAACAAATTCAAACTTCAAATTTAAAATTGAACTTAAAGGAGTCTACCAAAGTCTTCCCACACAAACCCCTCTTTTACACACACTAGATTACTTAGGTCACGGACTCTAGATCTAGGTTAGATCGTTCTATGATTTTTTTTAATCTCCTATGATATGTTGTGTTGTGCTTCACATGTTTGTGTTGTATATTGATATAGACTGGATGCCTAGGCTTGTTTGTTCTTTAGACTAGATGTTAGGGTATTCTTTCTAGATTTAATATTATTTTATATAGGAGACTGTGTTAAAGGAATCACTATAATAAATAAATCATAAAATTATTGTTTGCTTGCAGGTGCTAAATATCCCTTAACATAGTCCATAGAGGCAAAGCAACTAATGCTAAGCTCGTATGTTTGTGAAATATAAACTACTTTGTGTGTATTTCCTAACATCTGTTTCGCAAGGCTTAGGATTTTTTTTTAAATGTAAATTTGAGCTTAGAATTAGGTTAGGATCTATGAGGATTAGTAGGAGCTGACCCAACCAGGAGATGGTGCGGTGGTCCCCTGTGGAGCTCGATGGATGTTCCTAAATAAGGAGAATTTCCTAAAAAGAAGACACATAGATCTAAACTTGTATCAAGAACTCACACATTTTCTTTCTTCCAAGGTGTGCAGACATTATGCCTTCTTTTCCTTATATAATTTAATTTGGGCTGATTTATAATAGAAATAACATGATTTTCTTAGGTTTCTTTCTGTGCTATGTTTGTGCTTTGATGAATGCCTGGACATAGGCTCATAAGATAAACTAAATTTTCTACCCAATTAAATCAATTGAAACATAAAAATAAATACAACTCATAATCTTCATATAAAAGCCTAGGCCATTAAAGCAAGGTAAAATATGTAGCAACCCTTATTGGATGTTTTAATATCATGCATAAATCATATTGTTTCACTCTTGATTAATGAAGGACTTTCATCCTTTCCAAAGAACCTGGGCTTGACCTTTGAGAACCTATGATGGAATTACACCTTCTTCTATTACGATTTGGCCCATAATCTTTTCTAATTACATGCATTAGGCATAAATTATATTCTTATGGTCTAAAATAAATATTGAGTCAAAATAATTATAAAAATCTAAAAAAATATGCATTAATTAGATGCATCTTCATACCCTACATGATCTTAGGGATTAGGGAGTAAGTTTAGGTTCATCAATTTATTTTCTAAAATGCAACCCGACCATCTTGTATTCATTTGACTTAGCCTCATGGTTTTAAAATGCGCTTAGGTGGTGTAAGTTGGCAACCTTCTCCATACAAGTTTTAAGTCTAGAAGAGTCAGGGATAGGTTAGTTCCCTCATGTGAGAAGAATGGCCAATGATTCCCAAGGATAGAATTAGGTTGAACATCTGACATGTGTTAGAAGCGCTTGTAAACTTGGTTCTGAAGCATCCTTTAGGAATAAGTCTTCAACCCTAAACATTTCTCAGGTCTTGTGCTACTAGATTCGAGCCCAAGATTTCTAAGAAAATCATAAGTTGAAATCTAAAATTAAATCCCAAATTTGAAACCCATAGGATAGATGAAATTTTTACTAGGCATTCCAATATCAATAGACATTTTTTACTCTTTTCTATTTGACCCTTAAAAAATAACTCTCTCTAATTTGGACCTTGAATTGAATTTCTAAAAATCATTCTTTTGAAAGCTACCTTAGTAGTCTTTAGGAATAACCACTTATTTCTTTAATTGAAAGTATTCTTGGGAAGAGACCCTTCCTAACATGTAATTAACTATAGGGGCTTTCCATTATAGGGAACCATGATTCCATGATAAAATAGACCCAGTTCTACTTTTCCATATAGATCAGGAAAAAATACTCTGGTACACGAAAAACCCATTAACCTTAGGAGTCTTTTATTGAAATGATTGAATCCATTATAGGAAAGCATGTTTATCTTTCAAGATAATATGTGTGTTCCTTAATGTTGTATTTGATCATCTTAAAAAAATATTCCTAAACTCTATGTGGTGTCATTTCTTTTCTCAATTCTAGAGAAAACACCAATAATAGATATACTAAAAAAATACCCCCTGTCTTGCTAGGGGATTTCTATTATATCTTGAGAATGTCTTTATCATGTATAATACTTTTTTAGGTATCGAACAATAATTGGAAACATTGGTCTTTCACCCTTTAGGTCAATGAGTTGATATGCCCCTCCTTCATACACTTTCTCAATGACAAAAGGGCCCTCCTAGTTAGGATAAAATTTGCCACTGAATTTTTGATTGGGAATAATTGATCTTCTCAACACTAGGACCAATTCCCCTTTTTGGAATGTTCAAGCCCACACCATATGGTCAAAAGCCCTGTACATCTTTTCTTGATAAACTTTTAAATTTTGATGAGCTCGTAATCTAACTTCATCAAGTGCATCGAGTTCCTCCATTCTCAAATGAGCATTTTGATCTTCAATTAGATTGTATTGGATGGCTACTCGAAGTGAAGACAACTCAACTTTGAGCAGAAGAATTACTTCAGTTCCAAATACTAATGAATAAGGAGTGGCTGGCCTTGTAGGTAGCCCATATGCCCATAGTGCCTCTATTAATTTAGTATGCCATTCTCTCTTTTTTTTTAGTAAGGATCTTCTTGAGCAGTTTGACTAATGTATTTTTGAAAGCTTCTGCCAAACCATTTGACCTTGGATTACAAATTGAAGAGTGTCGCCAATTAATTTTTTGTCGATCAACAAATCTATATATCTTTGTATTTTATAAAGTTGTGCCATTATAAAAAATTATTCAAAGAGACACTCCAACTCTATAGATTACATTATGCTTAAAGAAGTTAATCACTCGCTCAGTAGTAACTTTTTTAAATAGGGTAGCTTCAACCACTTAGAGAAATAATCAGTCACTGCTAGGATGAAGCAATGTTCAGCTAACAACGGCGGATCAATTGTTCCAATTACATCTATACCCCAGCATTAGAATGGCCAAGATGTTATTATTGGGTGTAGTGGATTTGGAGGTTGATGAATGATATTCTCATGTACTTGACATTCATGGCACCTTTTAGTAGATTGATATAGTCTCAATCACCATAGATGGCCCTAATAATATTTTAATATGTCATCTTGGGAGGGACTGATGTATACCACAAAGTCCTTCATGAACTTCAAACATCACTTGCTTTCATTTACATTTAGGCATAGTAGCCATTTGTTCAAAGGATCTATATAGAGTGTTGTTGATGAAAGCACATAATATTCTCTTCTCAATTTGAGCAAGAATTTATTATTTGGTAATTTTTCTTCTTTAAAGTAGTCGATAAAAGGTTGCCTCCAATCATGTGGCTCTTCTATAATAAAGGTTTCACACTGCTTTTCTGAAGCAATATCATTCTTAGCTCTTCTAGGTATAACCTCTTATTGATTTTGGAGAGGATGAGAAGTAACATGTTGGACAAATTTAGTAAACCACTTGTGGGGATTGGTACTTTGCTAGAATTCATCAGTAAATATCCCGATCATGACATAATCACCATTCATACTTACCATTTTCTTAACTAATTTTTCTAAGTAATTGGCTTTACTATTCTCGGATCGAGAGACTAGAGTTAGTGTAATATTTGGTATTTGCTTCATAAGCTCAAGAACTAGCTTGTGGTAGAAAGCTAACATTCGGTATAACTTCTTGTTGAATTTTATCACTAACTCATCTTTTCTCCTTTTCATCAAGGTAAGGTCAACTATTATTATTTTCTCAATTGCACTAGTGAACCCCTTCATGAATATTATCTCTAACTCAGTAAAGGTTTTAACCGAATCATTCTTCTTCATACCACTGAAGAAGGTTACTAATGAACTAATGAAAAAGCATCATCATTCCCTTTATGTTACCACAAGTAGCCTTAAATTGGGCTATATGTTTCTTTGAGTTACCAAGCCCACTGAAAGTATTAAATTTTGGCACCGAGTAATCTTTCTATGACACTTGATCATATTCGGGTATGAGCACTTACTCACCAACTTTTTAACCGCCTTTTATCTTTTATTAATTATTATTTCTAGCTAAGCACAATGTGCTAGCCATATTTTGAATTATATGAAGAGGTAGGTTAATTGCATTCCTCACTTCATGTCTAGCATGTAGTGAGCTTGATTAGAGTGACTAGTGGTATATCATTTGTATTACTACCCTATTGATTAGCATACAAAATAGGTGCTACATTTGATGTGATATTCTTCGCAACATATCCATCATATATTCCATTATACCATTCATGCCATTCATCTTGGTACCAAGCTGTGCAATTTTTTTATCTTTTACTTCCATTTAATGTTGCATTTATCTTTGCTCTCTAGTTAGCACCACGACGTCAACAAGTATAGGCTTGTGGTGTTTTAATTTTTTTTTCAAACATTTGGATATATTTGAAAATTAGAGTTGGGACACCACGTAGATCTCCAGATGTACTCATTAGGGTGATCGGGTGCGACATTAAGGAATGATGTACTATCTCGAGAGATAGAAGTCACCATCCTACAATGGACCTAATCACTTAATAAGGATTCCTAAGGATAATGAGTCTTCGAATGTACCAAAGAACTTCCTCTACTTTGCATGAAAAAGTAAAGCAGGATTTATTTAAATCGGGTTCGTTAAGTACCCTATGGAGGTAAGCCCCCATAGTTAATTACATCTTAAGGAATAAGATTCCTTAAGAATACCCTCGATTAAGGTAAATGATCATTATCTCCAGAGATTTCAAAGATAGGACTATCAATAAATTGGTTAGTTTTTTTAAAATCAAGTGGGATTTATCAAGAGGAGAGAGTTATTATTGAAACCAAAGGGAGATGAGTAAGGGATTCTCACGATGCTAAAAAGACTAGCGAGCATCCCAAACTATCCTATGGTTGGGCATTATATTTTTGAAATTGAGGATAATTATGTGCTTGAGTTGAATTTTTATTAGAAATCTAGGGCTTACAATTCCACAATACAAGATCATAAAAATGCCTAAGAGATGAGGATTTATGCATGTAGCCGACAAAGGGAAACAACAATATTGGATCCTAAATCTTGGGAGCTTTGGCGAGGGCCAAAGCATGACCTAAATCTAAGGTGAAAATGGGTATATGGTTTATCTCCATAAGAGAGAATAAACCACTTGAATGTTGGACTTACATCTATATGGGGGTGGCCGCCAACTAACTCCTCCTATGATTTTAAATACATGTAGGCAAGTCTTATGCTTTGCAAGATAGCTAAGCCGTTATTTATTTAGAAAAGAGACTAAGTCCTTAAACACACTCTCTAAGAGACTAAATCATGAAGGGCATGAATAATGACTTAAATCTAATGCAAATTTTGTTAAGTTTTATTTCAATTTTTGGATAATTTATTTGACACTATGGGATTTCATATGCCTAATGCATGAGAAATTGGTTATGGGCCAAAATCAGCAATAAGGAGGTGTGTTTCCACCATGGCTCTCAAAGGTCAAGCCATTTTCTCTGGCAAAGGTGGAAGCCCTCCATTAACAAGAGTGAAGCTGCATGATGTGACACATACAACATCTAGCTAAGGGGTTACTAAATCTTTTATTATCTTGATTTTTATCTTAGGCTTTAAGTGAGTTTATGAGTTGTTTAATTTAATTTTGAGTTGATTAATTGGATAGAAAATTTATTTATTTTCTTAAGTGTCTAATTGCATCCAAGCCATTCAACAATCACCAAGCAATTAATTAACTAGGAAAATCATGCCATTTAATGCGTAAGCTAAACAAATATCAAACAATTTTATAAAGCTAGTGTAAAACAATAAGAGGTTAGATGTGGTCTACTACACAACTTGAAAAGAAATGTGGGTAACTGAACTCTTCCCTTATACAAAGATTACAAATAAATAATTACAATTTAGAAGGAATTCATGTTATGGGGTCTTCATTCTTCATCCTTTATTCTTCATTTCTTCCTTTCTTACTTTCCTTTGGTTTAACTTGGGTTGTAGTATATTCAAAGGCTTCATATGGTATATAAGACATGGTCTTATAACCAATGTTCACCTTAATTCCCCCATAATATTCATTCAAAATCTTAATTGTAAAATGTATATCAAAATGGGAAAGATAAATCTAACTAAACTTGCAAAACAGAGATTAGCTAAACATACCACACAGCCCAAGCAGTTATATGAATAAGTTGAACTTAACACCCCACACATGGATAACCAAATTCTTCTGTACTAATTTAGGTTATGCTTAGGGGTAGAAGCAACTTGCACAACAAAAGTATTTTATTTTTTTATTACAGTGCCCCAACTACAAAAATATGATTAAACTAAGATCGCCCTACCATGCAAACTACGCACATGCACCCTAACATCCAATCTAAAAATATTACATCATAAAATAAAATCATGCATCAAACTATGCAACGTCCTAACATAAAGCTAGAAATGGTGACTTAGCCTAATATGTATGTCATTTAAGGCTTGGGTGGCATGTCTTAGCTAGGCTTTAATGTTGGAGTTTTCTAAATGTGAAAAGTTTAATTTAGAGGGTGATTTTATTTTAAGTGATTTAGTTGATTTATCAATTTTAATAGGTGATTTGATTTCGTTTGGATGGACCTACACTTAGTTACTAAAAGTTATGAAGAGAAGAAAAGAGAAGAGAACTTCTCCTTCATCTCCCATTTCTAAGGCAAATTCATTAATAATTTTTCATTAGTGAGTGTTTTATTATGCATTTTAATAAATCTAAAGTTTAGATTTACTCTAAATAGCCCTATTCAACAAGAAAGACATCTTAAAATTAGTTAGGGTAGATTACTACCACATGACACATACCCATTTGTTTCTTTCCACCATGCATACCATGCATATGAATAATCCTAAGCATAGCTATACATGCAATGCAAATTTTAGCACACTTTGATGATGAATGCTAAGAGATATGACTTGAAAAATTAGAATGTTCCATGAATGCATGCCTTTATTATGTAGAAAAAGTGAAATTTTCATCCATTAGCTAAAATGAACATCCACATGCATAAAAGATATAAGTGAGTATGGTGCAATTATTTTATACACGAGGAGTATAAGATACAACACCTACTTAGGGCTACTTAAAGTCTCGCAGCCCCAGGATGTCTAGACTAATATGCCACTTTTCTTAAATACAAGTAGATGTACAAAAAGAAACAAATGGATGATGAATCATGCAAATGAATACACCTTACAAACTAAGTGATTATTTGTTCTGAATGATATAGGATTGGTTCTTTCAACCATTTATCCTAAATCAAGCATGTATCTATTTTTTAACAAATCAAACATGCATCTATTTTGTAGAGTATGAATTTGATTCTTTCAAGTATTTGCATGAATCAAATGGTTAGGCAAAAAGAACATTGATTCATAAAGTGAGCATATATTTCATTTAACTTGCATATTTTTAAGATATTCAAATTGAATAGAATGTGATAACACTTTGAATATGCACAATGAATCATTTCACTATGCATTTAGCCTGAAGCCCAAAAACTATGAACTCATATGTAAGAATGGTTCATGATTCATGCTTAATTTAAATTCCTTGAATACTTATATAATTCATAAGACATTAATCTTAAATGTAAAATTGATCAAAGCATATGTAGAATCTTATTCATTTGAATGTTTAAGTAAGCCCATCTTATCTTATCACTAAGCATATAATTATAACATGATTGTTTTCCCTCCGCCTAAGTAAGTTGATATGCTATGATAAGAACAAGCTTGAGTGTTGGGGAGCTTTTTTTTAAAAGATGAATGAGCACTCTCTTATGAAACTTAGATTTGTAATAGACTTTGTAAGGAAAAAGAGGAGAAGTGGAGAGTAGAGCCTCATGAGAGAAGGATTCTCTCTTATTTATAAGCCTCTTAGCATGAGGCAAAAAAAAGAGAGAGAACAAAAAATGAAAGTGGGGCTTGTGTCATCCCATTAATTTTTATTACTTAATATCATTTGTTATGAACTTGCATGTAAGGAGAGATTAACTTTTTCTTTGTCATTTTTCTCCTAATATCATATGACATGCACTTGCATTTTTGTCATTCTCTTTTAATGTTACATGACAAGAATATAGATCTAAGAGAAAGTCTTTACTTCTATATCTCTTAAGATGTCTTATTTTCGAACAACTCATTCATATAGTATATAAAGACATACTTGACAATAAAGTAAAGTTTAAATCATACCATTCATTTGGTGTCGCGTTTCTATTTCTCACCCATTCACATAACATAATCACCACTTTAGGCAAGAGAAATTTGAATCTTAAACAAGTAATTGACATATGTTATGAAGATAGTAACAATTAAATTAAGCATGAGTGAGCATATTGTAATTGTCATATGGTATGATGAATAAGCTAAGCATGAATGAACATATGCACATACTTTCCTTCTCAAGCACTTAGGCATTTTACACATTTTTGTTTACCATAATTTTTGGCAGCCTCTCGGTGTCATCCCCGCATATTGGGGTTGCTTTAGGGGACTGGGCCTTCCCACCATCGGAAAGGCGTGCATGGTAGGTGTCGTGAGACACCGCGGCTGAAAGTTTATTTGCCCACCACGTCAAGAAAGGCGTGCATGGGTTAACACAATATAGTATTTCTTTGCCACGTTGGAACAATATGAGCAAGTACTTATATCATAAATGAAATAATTTCCTTGCCACGTTGGAATAAAATGAGTAAGTACTTATCACAATGAATTTCTCTGTCACGTTGGAACACTGTGAATGGGTACTTATAGCAATAGATTTCTCTGCCACATTGGAACAACGTAAACAGGTATTTATCACAAGTTTCCTCGCTACATTGAAATAATGCGAACGGGTACTTATCACAACAGATTTCCCTTTTGTCGTGATTTATCACCATCTCATTCAGCATTTCATCTAAAATTTACCCTTTGGAATGCATAATCAGCAAATTAATGTATAAGACCTCAACAAATGCAAGCCACATATGATCTTTTCATGTTGAATATCACAAAATATTATTTTCTTTCTTATATTGAGCAAATCAAAATAGCACTTTGACAGTAAAATGCAAATGAATTTTCAGCTTTGATGACATGAAAGAGGCAAACAAAAGTCATTTTATGAAAATGGTAACCCCATCTCCTCATGTTAACAAAGAAAGTCTCAAGCACAAACTGATTGAATATTTGTGAGAACAAGTAGAGCATGAAATAGATTGATTTGAATGATTATAGCTCACAATTAAGTATGGACAACAAAGTGAATGTCTCCAAAATTCACAAATCTAGTAATCATATTTATCATTTTTCTCATTTTTATTCAATCAATAAGAAGAGATGTTGAATGACTAATCTTAAATGCAAATTTAACATATTATCATGAAATTTTAAAACCAAATAGTGCATTGAAATCCACTTCTCCATTTTTCATGAACATACACACAATATGATCACTTAATAATAAAGTGTAAGAATGATCTATTTATTCAAAGCATAAGATAAAACAAGAGGACTCAAATAATAAGATAAGAGTCATGGATCAAAATTAAAGCTTATGCATTTACTATTTTATATCAATATCACAATAACAGTGAAGTTTAAGCAAAATTTAATCAAGTAAAATAGCAAATGGCAGCCCTAAAGCTTGTAATATTTAATTCATTTAAGCAGCAACATGACAATCTTAAATTTATGAAATCCCATTCTTTTATTTTATTTTGAAGAGTATTGATTTGGTAAGAGAATTTGGATTTAGCTCACTTCAATTCATGCTAAATGACATAATCCACAAAGTAAACACTACACAAGAAATCTCATTATTTGCCCATTTCAGCTCAAGCTAATGATAAGGCAATCATTTAAAGTATGACTTATATTAAACAAACAACAAGAATGACAACACTAGCTCCTTTAGATGTTGCAATCTCATCTCCCTTCTACTTGTCATAAAAAAAAATAACTTGAATAAACAAAATCTGAATGGAATTTAAATTAAATCTAGCAGATTGATGGAGATGACTGCATTAAATCACAAATAGAATCAGATTTTGTTTTCCCCACTCCTCTACTAAATAGTCAAGGTGCTACCTTCATATGACTTTTTAATCTATGTCAATTTTACTTTAATCCGACAATGAATGCCCTGTTTGGAAGCAGAATATGAGCTAGATTTGAACAAGATTCAACCTCAATACAACCCAATCAGTAAATATGAAAACATTGAAGAGGAAGAAAATCTGATTGCACATAATTGAAATTTAAAACCCTATATAGTTTTTTATCTTTCCTAAATCCTACATAAGAGAAGGCCATTCAGTAGCAGGATAAGAGTAGCATAAGGGATAACTTATCTCTCAGGATAGTAGTAGTAATCAACAAGTGAAAGTTTTGTTTGAACAATTAGAGTCGTTCCCTCAAAATAGCATAAAGGTATGGATGCCAAATAGAAGGCGTTGGGGAGGAGGGCTTTGGTCGCTTGGCTACATGTTGTTAGGGACAAATGAACAAAATGTTACTCATTTGGCTGGGAATGTTGCCTGAACAGCAATCGAGATCCGAATGAATCGGGCCCTCGATTTCGAACATAAGGGAGTGATGGACGGGAAATCCCCATTACTATTTGGATCACGCACATGGGAAGAAAGAGGAAGAAAAGACTTCTCCTAAGGCTATTCTTGCACTGTGCCTTCCATGGGATCGAAGTTGCTAGGGTATTCTTCACTTCTACAGGTCGACGATTGAGACTCTGGGAGATGGGATGGAGGTGAGGAGCTGCTGCAGGGGAGTTCAGCCAGGAGCAGCAAGAGGGAGAGGGAGGCGCTCGGTTTTAGCTGAGGCAAGAGATGTGCGAAAGAGGGAGAGTTACAGGAGAGGATCGCGCTTCGACCGAGAGTCATGCGAGAGAGGAAATCGCATTTGTAGGAGCTCGGGAGAGAATGAGGATAGTATATATCAGGATGGGCTTATTCGGATAAGGATTTAGAGTTAGCCGCACGATTCTATTGGCCAAATAGGCGGTGCTCAATAGGGTTATTTGAGCGGCAAATTTAATTGGAGAGATTAAGAGGAAAATTAGGGTAATGATTAGGGAGTATTTAAGAGATTAAATAGTCATTAATCATTTTAATTACAAATTAGAATAATTTTGCATCAAATTTTATAAATTTACTTCATGCGATAAACCTGAGCAATATGGATTTTGATTGTAAGTATTTTTGTTGTGTTGAACACAACGACGCGGTCAATTTCGTGATCAGAGATCTTTTAGACAATGTCGGCGATGGTTGAAGTGAAATTGAGCTTGAATTGCACGATGTCGTATTCAAATCGCTTGACGTTCACGTAGACTTTGTTGAATCGACCGCGGAAGGCGTCGTTTGATAGGTTTCGATATTTTGGCGATAATGGAGTGATCAATTTCGAACGAAAATCGTTTAGACGTCGTTGGGGCTTCCTGACTTTGATATGCATGTAATTTCATTAAAAATTGATTTTAATTAATTGATCAGTTATTAATTGATTCGATATTTTTTCATTTAATTAATTTTAATATTTTAGACGCATTTATAAAGCTGAATTTTTTAATTGAGGTGATTTTTTTATCTAATATGATCACGATTAGAGCATTTTAAACCTGATTCATATGATGGTTCCTCTCATTAATTATTTATTTTAACTTCCATGGTTTAATTCATATAGTCTTATGTGTTTCAACATTAGAATTTGATTTTAGTCTTATGTGTTTCAACATCAGAATTTGGATAGAGCTTTAATTCATATACATAAATGGTTTAATCAAATAAAATTCTTTTCTTCATTTATGTGTACATTCATGTGTATTCAAGAAAAGAAAGGATATAGTCTGGACATCCCATTAATATGAGGCTTTAGCTAGCCCTAAGGAGGTCATTTAATTACCTCACTTCCCTGGTTTAACAATGACACGTACTTGTTTATGTCTTTATATAGGTGTATGTATATGTGATTAATGAATGAAAATCCCCTTTTATATCAAAATTGCATGCATTCATAATTGACTAAGTGGTTGAAATAATTAGCCTTATGATTTGGAGTTTACTTCTTACATTCATGTATACGACTTTACATATATTTGAATGCAAATAGGTATATAGTCTAAACATCCTGAGAATATGTGGCTTTAGCTATCCCCAAGGAGGTCATTTGGTTACCTCATTTCTCTGGTTTAACAACGGCACGTATATATTTAATTTTATTCTTATATCTTCTGTATAGAAATTTGGATAAAGCTTTAAATTAATATGTTTAAATAATTCAATCAAATAAAAATATAAATTCTAAACATACACATACCTTCATCATTTAAGTGTGTTAAAATATGTTGCATGTATAGATACACGTAGGATTAAATCATATGCATGTTACATGTGATGGAAATGAATGATTTGATATATGTCATGTGATAGTAATTCAATTAAATTAATCTTAAGAAGCCTTTCATCTTGGATAGGGTTATTTAAAAATGTGTAATAAGCCAATCATTAAAAAAAACTAAATCAAATTAATATGCTTTAGAAAGTAGCTTAAGGTAGGGATGAATGGGAATGATCCCCTTTCTTCTCTTCATAACACTTAGTTGTTGCTAAGTGTAGGTCAAAATAAACAAAGCAAAAATATAAATTAAAATTCGCAAATCAATTAAACAACTTCAAGTAAAACCAACCCTTATGTGAAATTAAATAGCTTCCAAACTTAGAAAAATATAACTCTGACGCCTAGTTAAGACATACCACATAAGACCTTAACACATACATTAGATTTAAATCACTACTTCTAGCTCTATGTTAGGACAGTATATGATGTGATGTATATTTTATTTTGTGATGTATTATTTTAGATTGGATACTAGGTGCATGCTTAGTAGACTGGATGTTCGGACGTTCTTAGCCTAATCATGTTTACTGCAGGGGATTGTGCTTAAGGGGATGACTAAAAATAAATATAAATGCTTTTTCTGCAGGTTGCTTAAACCACTAAGAATAATCCATATTAGGATATGCGGGATTGGTTACTCATGTATAGGGTGCTAAGTCCAAATTATATACATAACTTCTTGGGATTGTAGTATGTTTAGCTAACATATATTTTATAGATGTAGTTAGATGTAATTTACATAAATATAATTTTGCAATATGAATTAAGATTAGTATTATGGGAGATTAGGATGAGTAGTGGCCAGAGGCTTTGTCCTGGGGTGCCCTACGATGCCTTTGAAATAAGCACATCGAAACTAAGGAATGAGCAAACCAAATCATGGAGGAAAGAAGATAGAAGACCCCCATAGCATGTATTCATTTTTAATTGTAATTTTTCTTTCACATTCTGAGTTATATAAGGGTAGAGCTCGGTTACTCATCTTTTTTTCTTTTTGGATTGTAAGGCGGAACTTGACCACACTGGCCTCTTATTTTTTTGTGGTAGTTATCAAATTATTTGATGATTTGTTTAAATTGTGCATTAGAAGTGGCATGCTTTTTCTTAGTTTCTTATGACTGATATTTTAATGTGTGGCCTCGATGCTATTGGCTCTTAGGGTAAAATTAATTTTTATATCCCAACTAATCATTCAAAATCAAAGTTCTAAATAACTCATAACCTCACTATAAAGCTTAGGTTTTACACAAGATAATTAAAAGATTTAACAACTCCTTAGCTAAATTTTGTATGTCTCACATCATGCATGCATATTATTTCGCTCTTGAAAATAGGAGATTTTCATCCTTGCACGATATGAGAATGTTTGACTTGTGAGGGCATCCCTTGTGTTGAAAAACACCCTTTATCACTAATTTTGCTGACAACTTTATTTCATCATGCATGTCAGTATCAAAATCCTAAAGCTATTATCCAAATGAAGTGTCAAAAATTAAATAAATTTTGAAAAGAATTTGTTTGAGATTAAGTCATTACTCATACCACTCATGCTCTATTTTTTAGGGAGTGAGTTTAGGACTTTAGTCTCTTTTATAAATAAATAACAGCCTAACTATCTTATAATTTCAAATGATCAGACCACATGGATTTGAATCGTAGGAGAAGTTTGCTAGCGGCCACTCCAGGCAGTTATAAGCTTAGAAGTCAGATGGTTTATTCTCTCTTATGGAGGTAAACCATCATATCCATTCCCCGTTTAGATTTAGGTCGTGCTTAGGCATCGTACTGAAGTTTCATAGATTTAGAATCTGGGATGGTTACTTCCTTCGGGCTACATGCATAAATCCTCACCTCTTATATTTTCACAATCTTGTGATGGTGGATTACAGGCTCTAGCAATCTAATAAAAACTCAACTCAAATAAATAAATCTCTTCACTTTCAAATATATAAAGCCCAATTACATGATAGATTAGAATGCTCATTAGGTTTTCTAGTATTATGAGCATTTCCTACTTATTCAGTTTAGATTTAAAAAATAAGTCTTCCCCTTGAACTTTTCCAAATGATTTTCTAAACATAACCAATCCTTTGACAGTCTAGCCTTGAAATCTTTGAAGATGTTAATTGTCTACTTTAATCGAGAGTATTATTAGGGAATTTCATTCCCTAAGATGTAATTAACTATGGAGGCTTGCCTCCAAAACAACTTTAGAATCCAGTTTAATATAAACTTTACTTTATTCATCCATGTAAAGCAAGGGAAAAATTTCTGGTATATTCGAAGACCCATCATGCTTTAGGAGTCTTTATTAAGTGATCAGGTCTATCGAAGGGTGATGTCTCCATCTTTCAAGATAGTACATCATACCTCAATGTCATACCCGATCACTTCAATAAGTACCCCCTATGATCTGCGTGGTGTCGCCCCCATGCGGTTATAAGCTTAGAAGTCAGACAGTTTATTCTCTCTTATGGTGGTAAACTATCATTTCCATTCCTCGTTTAGATTTAGGTCATGCTTTGGCATCGTACTTAAACTTCATAGATTTAGAATCTGAGGTGGTTGTTTCCTTTGAGCTATATGCATAAATCCTCACCTCTTGCATTTCCACAATCTTGTGATGGTGGATTATAGGCCTTAGCAATCTAATAAAAATTCAACTCAAATAAGTAAATCTCTTCACTTTCAAATATATAAAGTCCAATTATAAGATAGATTGGAATGCTCATTAGGCTTTCTAATATTATGAGCATTTCCTACTTATTCAATTTGGATTTAAAAAATAAGTCTTCCCCTTGAACTTTTTCACATGATTTTCTAAACATAACCAATCCTTTGACAGTCTAGCCGTGAAATATTTGAATATGTTAATTGTCTACTTTAATCGAGAGTATTATTAGAGAATTTTATTCCCTAAGATATAATTAACTATGGAGGCTTGCCTCCAAAAGGAACTTTAGAATCCAGTTTAATATAAACTTTGCTTTATTCATCCAACTAAAGCGGAAAAAAAATCTCTGGTATATTCGAAGATTCATCATGCCTTAGGAGTCTTTATTAGGTGATCAGGTCTATTGAAGGGTGACGTCTCTATCTTTTGAGATAGTACATCAAACCTCAATATCATACCTGATCACTTCAATAAGTACCCCCTACAATCTGCTAACCAATCCTTTGACAGTCTAGCCGTGAAATATTTGAATATGTTAATTGTCTACTTTAATCGAGAGTATTATTAGAGAATTTTATTCCCTAAGATATAATTAACTATGGAGGCTTGCCTCCAAAAGGAACTTTAGAATCCGCTTAATATAAACTTTGCTTTATTCATCCAACCAAAGCAGAAAAAAATCGGTATATTCAAGATTCATCATGCCTTAGAGTCTTTATAGTGATCGTCTATTGAAGGGTGACGTCTCTATCTTTTGAGATAGTACATCAAACCTCAATATCATACCTGATCACTTCAATAAGTACCCCTACACCACAGAGTGTCGCAAGAGTCGAACATCACCGTGGAGAAGGAAGATGGGGCTACTGAGGTAATTTTAACTCATAAAATTGTATTTATTAAATCACGTAAATTGTGAATATAAATTTTATTTATGTGATTGAAAGGCTTTGTTTTCTAGATGTTAATTATAGCTCAAAAACACTAATAGTTAATAAGTGATAAAATTATATTAAGTATGATCATGCTATCAAAAAATATTTTAAAAAATAAAAATTGACATTATAATAATTGAATTTTAATAAAATCATTAAAAAAACACAAATAAAAAAGCTTTTGTTCCATTTCTTGGAAATAAGGATTAATTTTTTTAAATAATATGGTTATAAATTAATTTTGAAATCATCTTAAGAGTAAGCAAATTATAGAATGATTAAAAATATTATTCAAGTATGTGGTTAGGAAAACATTACATCTATATAAAAGTTAAAAACTAAGTTTTGAATTGAACTCTGGCATCCTTTATATTTCTTGCATTTGTATACTCATTACATTGTTGTCTAGTTTATCAAATTTACCTTTCTAATCTTCACATTCTATCAATATTTTAGTCACTTAATAGACAATATGTTCATGATAATGGACTTTGTAGTCCTTTACTTAGGAAGGTTAGTGGCCTCCCCAATATCCCTAGCTTTCTTGAGAATAAAAGCCCCGAAGCCTTCAATGGTAAGGTGATCCACTCAATGGACTTAGTCAAGATGGGAAGCACTGTTGTTGATGAGTTTGTCAAAGGAAAACGTATCATTGTCATCGGTTTCCTCAAATCGCCTGATGTCAAATGTGTTCATATTAATGGTATGATCATTATTAGTATCATTATTAAAATTGTTACAATACATCATGCATAAGGATTGTCGCTTATTTGGTGTTGGAGTATATGGAGATCACACAATAGTTCATTATACTAAATAATTATGAAGCATAAGATTATGCACTCTGGTAGTACTCCACACGCACATAAAGCTTCATATATTTTATTCTTACTTTTCTTAAATTTGCACTTGTAGGTGCGGAACTTCCTTGCACGATGATTGCCCGAACGAAACGATAGAACATGGTTGATTTCTCACCACGGGGTGTTTCGTTAGGTTACTTCTATTCCACTCGCTTTTCAGAGCTACTACTACATAGGCCAGGAGAAGGAATCATGCTAAGCCTCTTGGCAACATTGCTCTCTCCTTTAGTATATGTCTTTCCTCCTCCTGCAATTATTTTAAGTTAAATATATAAATTAATATCTCACATTGATTTTTTTTTAATTTTTTTTTAATATAGAGGTGGCTTATATCTAAGTTTATTAAAATCTACATCAAGAAAACAACACCTATGAAGAAGTATAGAATGGTTCCAGACCATCGCTTCTTTCAAGCAATGAGTTCATCCTTGGTTTATGGCCTGAAAAATTCTATGACATGCTGAAAAATAAGAGCATTGCTCTAAAATATTCAAAAAGCTTTGAGTTTTGTAGGGATGGTATAATATTGGAAGCTGAATTTGCACCGTTAAAGGCTGATATAGTCATCTTTGGTACTGGCTTCAAGGGTGATGAGAAAATTCGAAATGTCTTTAAATTGCCTTCATTTCAAAATATTGTGACGGGCCACCTAGAAAATATTGTTACACTTTATAAGTATACTTCACATTGATTAATTAGAGATTCATATATATCTTGAGATATTATTTCAAGAACTGCATAAAGTTATCAAAAAGCTTATTTGTGTTTCACTTGATAATTAGCTTAAGTTAAACTAGTTTTATAATTTAATATATTTAATTTAATGAGCTAAACATGACCTTGTAGATCTTATTTGGTTTGATAATAGTTTGATTATGTTCCAACATATAGGTATATTTACATGTTTGAATGTGCACTTATACATATTTATGTATTCACATATTTGTATAATCTTGTATATTATAGGAATTCATATTCATATATTTATACTACTGTGTGCATACATGTGATAGACAAGACAAAGATTTAATAACTTAGATTTGACTTATCAATAAATTTTATATTTATCAACCATCTATGTTCAACTTAATAAGTTAATGAGGCAAACATGAACATAAAATTTAGCTTTCTTACACTCCTAGGAGTGCATGAGTAAAGTGGTCTATTCAATAACATTAAAAAAACATGTAAAAAAATTTATTTTATAGTTAAATTTGTGATAGCGTGCTTAAGAATTATTTTACTAAAAAGATTAATCTTATCAACACATTTATGTACAATAGAGAATGCATTCATCCGAGGATTTCACCAATGGCGATAATTGGATACTCAGAGAGCACATCGAACTTATTTACTTTGGAGATGAGGGCAATATGGTTGGCACATTTTCTTGATGGTGGATTTCAGCTCCCGAGCATAAAATTGATGGAGGAAGACGTGAAGAAATGGGATAAATACATGAAAGAGTATGGTCATGAATATTATAGAAGATCAAGTGTTGGAATCATTCAAATATATTATAATGATCAACTTTGTAAGGACATGGGTTATAATCCTAAAAGAAAAAAAGGGCTTTTGTCTGAATGGTTCATGCCGTATGGACTTAATGATTATGTTGAGCTTAAATCTAAAAAGGAGTGATACATCTCTTTATGTTTGTTGTAGGGAATAAAAAATAATATCAATGGTTGTTTGACAACCCTCTTGATAAAATGTTGAATATCATTTGTTCTAATCAATTTTAGTAGTGATGGGAATAACATAATTTATTTTTAACTTATAGTTTTAAAAGGTGTTGTGTGTGTGTGTGTGAAAAGAGAGAGAGAGAGAGAGAGAGAGATTATTTGAATTTATGCAATTCTCAATGTTATGATAATCATTAACACTATTTTTGTGTTGCACTCTATCTCAAATATCAGCTCCCCCTCATCATGTTTCCTTGATAGAGGGCAAAATGTAGGAATCAAGCAACAATTATAATCACGATAATAAATGTTTGGATTTGCAATATATTTATTAATTATTACAATTTAGTGCTATAATAGCTCCTTTTTTAGTATAATAACTTTGGGCTCACTCTAGTTTGGCCCAAGTGTCATGCATATATGTTGCACATTTTTTGCTATGCAAAATTTTATAAGATGGTCGTAAGATTTGTAATGCTCTGTGGTGTAGAATCTTGGCCAGCAAAAGAGAAATATAAAATTAAATGTTGCAAAGATGAGAATGCTCAAATGGATAAGTGGCTTTACACTTAAAGACAAAGTACAAGATAAATACATATATATATATATATATATATATATTATATGAAAAGTTTGGAGTATTTTCAATAGAGATTAGATTAGAGAGAGTCTTCTTAAATGATTTGATCACATAAAACATCGGTTGCCCGATGACCCAATTAGGAGAGTAGATGCTTTAGATCTGCCTATGTTGAAATGCATAGGTAGACTTAAAAGTCATGATTATGAAGTATAAAAAATGACTTTAGTTTATCAGAATTAAATGAGAATATGACATTTAATATGACCCAATGGAGATGAAGGATTCATGTAAAAGGTCCCACGTAGTGGGATAAAGGCTTATTGTTGTGCTTGTAAAATGAATATTGAGGATGATAATCTTAAATTTTTCTATAACTTGCTTCATATTAGACATCTTTATTTATTTTTTAAAAGTTAAATAATTATTTTACTTACAAAACAAAACTTATATAAGCCATTCAAAAGTAAGAAAAAGACAAATAGGGTAAGCCTTGTTATACTCCTTTTTTCTATTTTAACATATCATATAATACGAGGGATTTAAAAGAAGATCTAGTATAATAAAAATACTTCTTTTTTCCTCTTGTCACAATATTTGCTTGTATGTTGTGTGAAGAAGTCAAAGTTCTTCGGTGAAGTATCATCATCAAATCTAGTAAATGAATCAACAAAAACTAACTTGTCTTGATCATTAATAGAATCATATAAAAAATTTACTTGAATATGTCTTTTACACAATTAATTTGATTAGATAGAGTGATAGGATAGATCCCTTGAATTTCATAAAGAAGTGAGGGAGGTGGGAGAATAACTTTAGGAGTGAAGTTATCAATAAGAGATACATTATCAGTGATATGAGGCTTATCGGTCAACCTTAGCAACTTGGATCATATTTTGATGTTGCAATCCTTATAACTTTAGACAAAAAAATTTGTCATTATAAGATTGAACTCTTCATCTCTGTGATAGATAATGAAATAACAATCAATATGGAAGAATATTTAATAATAGTGTTATTTCATTGTTGATAATGGGATATATTTTATACAAACTTGAAACCTATGCCCAAGCAAGATAATGATAACAAAATCTTGCTATCCTCTAAAATATTAGTTTCTATCAAAGATCTTTCTATTCACAACAAATTCAAAAGACATTTATGAACTGTTCAAAAATGTCTTTTTTTTACTATACTCTAATAATTGGAAGTCTAAAAATAGAAGTAATAGGTGAAATTACATGAAAATGATTACCAACTAATGGTCCTGATGAGAATAAAAGAGATTTGTCAAGTTAAATAAAATAGAAATTCATGAAAAAAACATTAAAATCATTGTCAAAACCATAAAATAGAACCAATAAATTAACACTTAATTAGGTTCACAGTGACACCACATATATATATGGTTTAGGGATCTATTCATTAAAATTGTTGGAGAAACATAACAGTTTTTTTTTCTTTTCTCTGCAAAAAAGGAGTAGAAATTTAACATATGTGAGATTTAATCCTAAAATTTTAATAATATTTTAGGAATATTTATCAACTAATCAATATTTTTTGTTAGCATCAATTTCGGACTAAAAGTTTTTAAGGGATCATTATTTTTTTCTTAAATAGATTAAATTATATATATATGAACATGCTTTAGGCACCAATATAGTTATAACTATAATCGAGCTGAGTCAAGCTGAGCTAGCTGCACTTTCAAATGCATGTTCATACTTGACTTGTTTAAAATTTTCACTAATCATACTTGACTTATTTATGTTAATTGAATGAGTACTTCAACTGGTTAATAAACAAGTTGGAAATTTGAACGAGTACTTAGATTTTTATATTTAGTAATAATAAAATAATTTTATGAATTTAACAAATAAAAAAATTAATAAATTTAGAATTGATATATAATTTCTTTACTCAAATTAAAAAAATGTTATATAAGTTGTGACCAAACTTTCTTATAATCATTTATTATAAATAAATACTAACAAATCAATTTATTGAAATAAATAAACAAGAAGAAATTGCATTAAATATATGCATATTCTTTAATGGCAAATCAATTAATTTGAAAAACTCAAAAGAGCTCAAACAAATTATAAACTAGGTATTCAACTTTTTGTTTAGAATTTTGTTTTTTTTTTTTTAATGTAGACAAACTTGATAGCTTGATGAGATTTCAGGCGGACAAGGATTTATTTTTTAAAATAAATGAAATCAAATTTAAATGAGAAGTAGATTAATGTGTGCTAATTCCTTATGCAATTTCTCATCCCTTAGATCGAAGTTTAATTTTCATCTTATATATAGTGGATAATGATGGCCTGATGAGTTAATTAATAACTTTGTTAATAAAAAGATATTAATGAAATAAACACTAGTAATATTAAATTATAATAGATACCCTTAAATATATAAAATATTTTATTTAATCCTATTTTATTTAAATAGTATAAACAAGTTACTTATTGAGCTAGCAACAAATGAGTTTATTCATAAAATAAATAAACGAGTTAAATTATATTTAAATTTGGTTATTTAACTTTAATATTTTTTTTAAAAAACATTCAAATTTGTTTATTAATAATTTGAGCAAATTTGAATGAGTATTAATCGAGTCGATTTCAAGTTATTCATCGAATGCATTAACTCATTTATATTCTAATATTTAGGTTTATCATGGAAGCTTTAGCTATTTACGGTAATTTTAAGAGTTTCAGAAATTATTATGTTAAATTTAAGTTTAAATAGTTTTTAATTTTTCAAATCTTCCAAAATGGTAAAACAAATGCTGAAAATATAAATTTATTCGTTTTGTTTTTAAGGATTTAGTATAATTATTATTTAAATATTTTTTTATGGTTTATGCTTACTTCCATTATGAGCAAATTGATATTTTGAAACATGTCCCATTTGAATATGTTAATAAGATAAATAATTTGTAAGAATCATATAAAATTCAAATATGATGATGATAATAATAATAATAATAATAATAATAATAATAATAATAATAATAATAATAATAATAATAATAATAATAATAATAATAATAATAAGAAAAAGAAGAAGAAGAAAGATTTACATAGATATCACACAATCTTATATCTTTATATATCTAACACAGAAAGTTAGATATTTATTTATCTAATACTTTATTATGCTTAAAAGGGAGCATTTCACTTCTCAAAAAATGAGTGGTGAAGATATTTTTGATATGAAATTAAAATTTTAGGTATAATATATATAAAAATTGAAGTTTAGGTGTTAGATATGTAAATACATAAGATTTGTGTGATATGTATGTAAATCTTTCAAAATAATAATATATAATTATGTGATAAAAAATTATATATAAATTATAAATTAAGTTTTTAATTATTATCTTCCTGTATTTTTGTGATGATCATTTTTATCTTTGTATCCTATCATGCATTAGTTGTTGTATTACTAAAAAAACTCTACTAGAATTTAAAACACGAGAGCATTACTTTGAAATATTAAAAAAAAAATTAAGTTTTGTAAGGATGATATAATATTGAAAGGTGAATCTACGCCTAAAAAGGTCGATGTAGTCATCTTTGATACTGACTTTAAGGGTGATGAGAAACTTAGAAACATCTTTAAATCTCCTTTCCTTCAAAATTTTGTGGCAGCCTTAGGGTGCATTTGTGACAGTTATGCTCGATGAAATTGATAAAATAGCTTGTATTAGATTCATTAAGAAACTTGTATTTGATTATTTTGTTAAGTAAGCTAGCCGAACATGAATATAAATTTTGAGCTCATTTTTTGTAAAGATAATTGCAAAATTGTTATGGGAAAATTAATTATTTGGAAGCTAGTGTGAGTATTATAACTATTTTTCTTTTTTGAAAAAATCAAATAATAATTTTCTAACAATCACTATACTTCAATAACTCTCATTCACAAAAATAACATTTTATTATAAGATTTTTTGAAAATAAATCAGAAATTTGATAATCAAATATAACTATGATTAATTTCTAAATTAAAGTTACCCAAGTGCATCCTAAACTGTGATTAAATTACTGAACGTAATTTATAAGATCCTTTTTAAAAGCTAAATAAATAAATTTTTTTTAAGCTCAACTTAGGTTTGACTCATATTTTAGTCAAATTCTAAAGAGCTGAATGTCAACATATTATTCTTAGATAATTTCTCTAATTTAGGTGTTAGATATGTAAATACAAGAATTGTGTGATATGTATGTAAATCCTCCATTAAATAATAATGATTTACACGTAAAATTTTTTATAAAATTTTAATTCAATTTGTTAAAGTACACGTGTTTATGTCATTTTCTCTATTTTTCGAATGCATAATATAATCCGATCCCGAGGGTTCTCAGCCCGAAATAGATTATTATAATTTTTTAGTTGAATTTATATATGTAATACGTAATTTTTATCTATTTATATCTACTATCTAAATTTTAATTTATATTTAATCAAAAAAAGTAATATAATATATTGAGAAAAATATGATAGAAACTTATCTGATTAAAATAATAGTAAAAATGAAATAAACGTGTACTTTAAAAAATTGAAATAAAATTTTATAAAGGTATATAATTTTATGTGTAAATAATTATTATTTAATACTCATACTAATTATTTTCCATTTATTTAATTTCTAATATGGTGGCCAGAGTTCGGAATTTTTCTTTTCCTGTAGGAGTAAGTTTTGGATCGACTTCTGAACTTTTCTTTTCCCATCATTTATATATTGATAAACATAAGTTAGATTTAAATGATTTATTATTTTACTGTTTTTAATATTCTATTAATTTATTTCTATTTGTTTTTCTATTTTTAAAATAAAAAATTATAATATTATGTCACCTATTCTATAGTTTTAATAATTGACATATCTAATATTTATATTCTTTCATGTTCATATCTTTGATGATATCTCAAATGTTATTCGGCTTGGCTCGCTAAGCAAATTAGATAAATTTTTATGTTTGTGTTCTACTTGTTAATTTATTAAACTGAATGATGATTGTTAGCAAATATCAAGTCTACTTAAAAGTCATCTATATGTGAACGTTTATCTGTTTAGGATAGGTTCAACAGTATGAAAATATTGTGGTGGAGCTATTGCATAAGAAGCTATGGTGTGCATTATAATTTTTATTTAGAAAGTTTGATGATGACTTTTTAGTAGCCATCACACTCTATTAAATTAGATAAAAAACCACAACTTTCTCATTGCACCTTCATCAAAGTAAAACCAAAATGCAGTTTCCAAAATCCTACCTACGATACAATTCAACCTGCCAGCGAAAGCTACCTAGCGACCTTAGAGTTTATTTCTGATAGTTGTAGTGATATGAAAATGCAATGATTGAGCTTGAGTTTAAATAGCGGCAATGGGAATCACAATAGTTAATAAAATCCACCATCAAGAAAATGTGCCAACTATATTGTCATCATCTCCAAAGTAAATAAGTTTGATGCACTCTCTGAGTATCCAATTATCGCCATTTGTGAAATCCTCGGATGTATGCATTCTATATCATACATAAATGCCTTCATAAAATTAATCTTTTAGTAAAATAATTTTTAAGCACGCTATCACAAATTTAACTATAGAATTTTTTTTGACATATTTTTTCGATGTTATTGAATAAGCCTGATTACTCATGCACTCATAGGAGTGTAAGAAAGCTAAATTTTATGTTTATGTTTGCCTCATTAACTTATTAAATTGAACATAGATGGTTGATAAACATAAAATTTATTGGTAAGTCAAATCTATGTTATTAAATCTTTATATTGTCTATCACATGTATACACGCACTAGTATAAATATATGAATATGAATACCTATAATATACAAGATTATACAAGTATGTGAATAAAAAAAAATATAAGTATATACATTCAAAAAATATACATATATGCAGCAACATAATCAAACTATTATCAAACCAAATAAGATCAACAAGGTCATGTTTAGCTCATTAATTTAAATTATAAAACTAGTTGAACTTAAGCTAATTATCAAGTCAGACACAAATAAGCATTTTTTTATATCTTAATGCACTTGTTGTAATAATATCTTAAGGTATATATAAATATTTAATTAATCAATGTGAAGTATACCTATAAAGTGGAACAGTATTTTCTAGGTGGCCCGTCACAATATTTTGAAATGAAGGCGATTTAAAGACGTTTCGAATTTTCTCATCACCCTTGAAGCCAAACCAAAGATGACAGCCTTTAATGGTGCAAATTAACCTTCCAATATTATACCATCCCTACAAAACTCAAAGCTTTTTTTTGCTCTTATTTTTTCTGCATGTCGTAGAATTTTTCAGGCAATAAAGAAAGTAAGGATGAACACATTGCTTGAAAGAAGCTATGATCTGGAACCATTCTATACTTCTCCATAGGTGTTGTTTTCTTGATGTAGATTTCAATAATCTTAGATATAAGCCACCTCTATTTTTAAAAAAAATGAATGTGAGATATTAATTTATATATTTAATTTAAAATAATTGCAGGAGGAGGAAAAGTGTTTACTAAAGGAGAGAGCAATGTTGCCAAGAGGGTTAGCATGACTCCTTCTCCACTTGCAGTAGGAGCTTTGAAAAGCAGTGGAGTAAAAGTAACCTAACACACCCCATTAAATCAACCATGATCCATCATTTCGTTCAGACAATCATCATACAAGGAAGTTCGGCACCTACAAGTATAAATTTATGAAAAGCAAGAATAAAAGTATATGAAAATTTATTACACACAGACTTTGTAGCTTTATGTGCGTGTGGAGTACCCTTCCAGAGTGCAGTCATATACTTCATAATTGTTTAGTATAATGTACTATTGTAAGCGATAATCCATATACATGATGTATTCTAACAATTTTAATAACGATACTAACAATGATCATACCATTAATATCAAGGGTGACATCGAGAACTGATTTGAGGAAACTGATGACAATGATACGTTTTCCTTTGACAAACTCAGCAGCGACAGTGCTTTCCATATTGGCAAAGTCCATTGAGTGGATCACCTTATTCTCAAGGAAGCTAGGGATATTAGGGAGGCCACTGAACCTTCCTAAGTAAATGACTTCAAAGTCCATTACATGCTCCTATCATGGTGAACATATTGTCTATTAAGTGATTAAAATATTGATAGAATGTGAAGATTAGAAAGGTAAATTTAATCAACTAAATAACAATTTAATGAGTATACAAACACAAGAAGTGTAAAGGATGCAAGAGCTCAATTCAAAACATAGTTTTTAACTTTTATTTAGCTGTAATGTTTTCCTAACCACATAATTGCATAATATTTTTAATGATTCTATAATTTGCTTGCTCTCTTAACCATTTTGACTAGATTGTCGTAGGACCTTTTTTGCTTAAAATTTTTAAGAACCATTAAGGGATATGATGATTATATTATATGCAATGAGCTGATCACCATAAAATAAGGTGACCGTAAATTAGTGATATTATACTTAATAAGTATATATATATATATATAAATAGAGAGAGAGAGAGTTAAAGAAATTTTTACCTTTTAGTCTCATAACTACAAAATTTTATTATGTTTATGAATATGGATTCTAACATGAAAATCTTCTCGTACATTCTTCTTTAAAAGAATATAATTAAAATAAATATTTAAAGTTTGCATTAATTATTTTCTTCAAGATTTAATTAATATTATTTTTAAAAATTAATCCTTATTTCCAAGAAACGGAACAAAAGCTTTTTCTTTATTTGTGTTTTTTTAATGATTTTATTAAAATTCAATAATTATAATGTCAATTTTTTAAATGTTTTTTGAGAGCATGAGCATAATTAATATAATTTTATATTTATTAACTGTTAGTGTTTTCGAGCTATAATTAACAGCTAAAAAACAATGCCTTTCAATCTCTTAAATTAAAATTATATTCACAACTTACGGGATTTAATAAATACTACTTTTGAGTTAAAATTACCTCAGTAGCCCCATCTTCCTTCTCCACGGCGACGTTCCAGACTCCACGGCCAGCTCCGGCAAACGCTTCGCCGGTTCCACCCCACAATTCCCAGGTCGCCATCTCCTCCCGGTCCGGCCCAACATAGTCCAAATTCAACGATCACCACCTTCTCGCCGAACCTCACATGCCTTATAAGATCAAACCGGCGAGCATAAGCCTCCAAGTACTCCATCACATGCTTGTGGTTCAGCGCTCAGGTGACCGATTCTGGCCACGGGAAGTCGATGAACCGGTAACCTTCGATCGGAGCCTGTAAGCGGGTCGAAAGGCCTGGCCATACGCCAATGGACCATGGCCTCAGACCTCAAGCCGGAAGCCTTTTCGAGCAGGTGCATGTGGCCGGCCAGATCCCGCACCCACGCCACCACGACTCCATTAGTTCAGTCGGTAGGCTTTGTGGGTTCGTTCTACTCTAATAGCCCTTTTATAAGCACCTGCCAATATTTGTTTAATTATTATTATTATTTTTAAATCTGCCAAAATTTTGTTTTCCGCTTAATTAAATATGTCAAATATTCATATATTTATATAAATATTTATTTTTATATATTTATCATTTAAATTTTTCTATTTATGAATGTCCCACCCAAATAGAAAATAGTTTAAAAGAGAAAATCGGTGGCGATGCAACCAGGTTTCGATGAGCCCTATGCCGACGGAGAAATTCTTAACTGTAGAGTTCATATGTAGCTCTATAATTTTAATAATATTATATTATTTAATATATACATATATATATATATATATATATATATATATATATATATATATATACATGATTGATACATAATATTATTGGAGCAACTCGCATATAGAGGTATGTCACATAATAATTTCTCATGGTGATTGATATGCGAAAATTAGTGATGCAGTCTTGATGTCAAATTGATCCTCAGTTGAAACTAGTCGAGATCAAGCAATTACAATATCATTGAAAACTTTGGGATATCAGTTAAATTCATAAATAGCTCTCAAACAAGGAGTGTTTATAGTCAAATCGAGCGTCTCGATGAGCCGGATCTAACAAGCCCAAGATCTCATAATTCTGACTTCATTTGAGCATTCAAATGCTTAAAATAAATCAAATGATCAAATGAGTCATTTTGAAGCCGATGGAGATGAGTGGTTCGGATTTTGCATGTATTTTACAGACGTCACTCCCATCATCTATCATTCTTCATGGGGATGCGAGAAGAGAGAGGAAGAGCTCTAAAACTTGAAAATCCTCCAAGCATAATCGTGTCTCGGCCGGTGCCACCACCCCATTGGTTACCAACCAGCCGGTCCGCCACCGTGATCCTCCGTCTCTATCGGACTCCATCATGGCTTCATCTGGTTGTTCCCGTTGTTCACCCATCATCATACCACCATACTATTACAACGAGCGTGAATATGGTTTGTTGTTGTTTGATTTTGGGATTCTCATTATCAGCCCTTCTCATATACAATTATGTAATCCCGTTATCGGAAAAAATTATACTCCAAAACAAATATATAGTGGAAGTTTTTTTTTTTTTTTGAGATTTTTTCGTAAAAATTTTGAGTTTTCTTGTTCATTCTTTAAATACCTGTGTGTGTGTTGGATTTCACAACAATGCTAAGGCGTAAACTTTCACTCTACCACAACTGGTTTTCTAGCACACAACAGTTTGGTGCCCTATGTGGGAAATTGATTCTCATTATTTCATCTTGTATGGGGACTAAGTTTCCCAACAAGATCAAAACCACCATCGAGGTGAGCATTTCAAGCTTTTAAGGAGTGCAAGCGAATAATGAAAATTCATCAAACATCCTTCCTTCAGATTTTGTCGAAAACTGGGGGACAACTCTTAATCTCAAAAGATCGCCTATGTTAATATGTTAAGCTTCTAATCGATTACCATCCCAAGAAACAAGTCAAAGTTGGAGGATATTTCAACATTGAGAAGAGATATAGCTTTGCAAATTATGATTTTCTAATCATACTCATGGAAAAACAAGACCAAGGTTAAGGAGCAACTTTGGCTATAACCACAAATGGATGATTCAATTCGACCTCATCCATACAGGTTAACGTCGTCGAGCAAAGACTCTGACAAACAACCTAGGATAGGTCAAAAGGTCCTTGGTGGACTTCCCACGACCTCATCCATATAGGTTAACGTCTGTAACACCGACAAACAACCTCGGATAGGTCAAAAATTCTCGGGGATTCAATTGACCTCTTTCAATAGTTAACATCATCGGGTAATACTCGACAAACAACCTGATAGGTCAAAATTCTTTCAATTCAATTCGACCTCTTCCATAGTTAACGCGTCGTCTGCGTGATAAATAACCGGATAGGTCAAAATCTCGGATTCAATTCAACCACTTCCATACAAGTTAACGTCATCAGTCACACAAACAACCTCGGATAGGTCAAAAATCCTCATTATCTCCGGTCATCCCTAAACGATCGCCGTCTACCTGCGGTTGATGTCGACCACCCCGTCGCTCGCCAACCATCGCTGGCGGCTATCATACCACCGGTCATCACCATCGCTAGTCGCACCGCCTACCATCGCGGTCACCGCGACCAGCTTTCTCCGGTCACCACCATCTTTGCGGTCATCCCTGCCAGGCGGCCCCACCTCCGTCATCACCATCTTCGTTATCGCCGCGATGATCACCTCCGGCTCGGTCCAACGAGGTCGGTTGATGCCTCTTTCGAGGAAAAGCGGAGCTCGCCAGTATGAACTATGGGTTGATCGCCTCCGAGGTGGTCCGAGGTTGACACCTCTTTCGAGGGAAAAATGGAGTCTTACTGTATGAACTGCGGGTCTTGATAGCCTCCGAACCCGGTCGCGAGGTCGGGTCACCTCTTTCGAGGAAAACTGAGCTTTTATATGAACGGTCTTGATCACCTCCAAACTCGGTCGGTTCGACGAGGTTAGTTGACACATCTTTCGAGAAAAAATTGGAGCCTTGCCGTATGAACTATGGGTCTTATTCGACTCTGAATGACCTCCTCTTAAGAAGAAGAGGGACACTCCAGCATATGAGGAGTGTGCCTTCTCCCTTGCCCCTAGGGGGATTTTTATAGACCCTCTATAGAGGCAAAAAGGTAAAAAATCAAAAGAAAACTGCAAAAAATCGTTGAAAATCACAAAAAATCTCTGAAAACTGTAAAAAAGGATCAAAATGGACAAAAAATGATGAAAATACCCTCATCGACGCGCGTCTGCAGCTCACCCATGGCCGACCCGTTAACGCCTTCGCCCCGCGGCTCTGGCGTCGCATTCTCCGTGACCCCATTGAGCATACGCTGTGCTGTGCACGACCGTACGGCCCCCAGCGCCTCCATCGCGTCTGGCATGTGACGCCAGCGAAGCCCATGGAGCGTCCATAAGCTCCATAGTGATGGGTCCATAACCTCAAAATCTTGCGCCCGCATGTATCCGCACACATCCGCGATCCTGCACCCACTTCCATGATCATAATATTGTGCTCCCATGAAGATCTGTTCTCTCAAAATGTATGGCTAATGGACCCACAAATTTCATTGAAGAATTTGTTATTTTCAAGTATATGGCATAAATATTTTTGGATGATTGAGATAATGTCATCCAAAAATAGGGGGGAAATTGATATGACACTGAAAATTCTACTAGTAGAAGCACGAATCTTGATGTCAAAAGCAAGTTGATTCTCAGTTGAAACTAGTCGAGATCAAGCACTTAAAATATCATTGGAAATTTTGGGATATCAGTTAAATCCATAAATAGCTCTTAAACATGGAGTGTTTATAGTCAAATCGAGTGACTCGACGAGCCGGATCTAACAAGCCCGAGATCTCATAATTCTAACTTCATTTGAGCATTCAAATGCTTAAAATAAATCAAATGATCAAGGGAATCATTTTGAGCCATCCGATGGAGAGTGGTTGGATTTTGCATGTATTCTGAGACACTCCTCCAATACCTCATTTTTTCATATCGGGAGGCCAAGCAAGAGAGAGGAGAGAGCTCTAAAGCTTGAAAATCCTCCAAGCATAATCGTGCCACCACTTGATGGAACTACCCGGTTGGCTACCAACCGCCGTCCGCCACCGTCTGATGTCAATCTCATGGTCTCCATCATGACCTTCATCGTGGTGGTTTTCCTGTTCACCATCATCTACTACCACTAGCAATTTTACTGACTATATATTTGTTGTCTAATTTTTGGATTCCCATTGTCAGCCCTTCTCATATAAAATTATGTAATCCTGCTATCGGGAAAACTTATACTCCAAAACAAATATATAGTTGAAGCTTTTTAGTGGACTAGACCCCATGCTTTTTTCCCTCTTTTTGAGATTTTCCACTTAAAAATTTTGGAGTTTTCTTGTTCACTCTTTAAATACATGTGTGTGTGTGTTGGATTTAAAGGCGTAAACTTTCACTCTACCCCGGTTTTCTAGCATAACAACAATGACCCTCTTACTTGGTAGAGCTATGCAATAATTTTAGTTTATTTAGGTAGAGTAATAGCTAAATTTTAAATTGGGATTAACTAAGAATTAACTTAGCTAATTAGACATCAAAAAATTAATTTTAGACCCATTAGTGTTGAGCGGGCGGCGGCATAATGACAGGAGGAGAGATTTAGCGGGGATATTGTTATGATTTCAAGGTATTTAGATAGATAGCCCACCTATTGTTGGCAGGATTGTAGTTGGGGAAGGCTAGCGGTGGGCTTCATGGCCAGATTGTTATGATGAGCTGATAAGAGCACACTTAGAGACACATATTGTGTATAATGATCTAGTCTAGCGTATGTCACATCAAAATTCCGTATGGGATTGGCTCACGCACAGACTTATTTGCCCCTACGATGGCTGCGTTGGACATAAACTGGGATTCATACTTAGATCTCCCTGAGCTTCAATTTATAATGCATGTCAGAGTATACATACTCTTTGCGATTGGTTGTTTCCTTATACTAGATATATCGAGCTTTAAGATTCACTTGTCGTATCTACCACTGCTAGAGGATGTTAATACATTTAGGGAGTTCTCGTTGGGATCTATTGTACTTGCTCATTTATATAGGGAGCTACATGAGGTGATGAAGCTGAAGCGCACGAATATGGTTAGATGCCTACAATTACTACAAGTATGGGCATGGGAGCACATTCATGTGGGTAGACCTACATTACATAAACCATATCTTATGGATATAGATGGCCTGAGTGTGGCATGCTGGTGGAATGAAGGGTTTATCTGAGAGATGATACCATCCCACATTAGGAGACGAATTAGATGGGCTGTTGCAGAGTTAGGTACATTGCATTATAAATTTGTTTGTTGAATTCATTATTGGATGTACACAGTAGACCTAATATTTCTTTCAAACTGCACAAGTGATATGGGAGTCATATGGACATCAGATTTGTATATGTGTCATAGATATATGCTTATAGGGTAATGAGAGATAGCTAGTACCAATGATTAGTGAGATGAGTTGAGTGGTACCTGATCGTGTTTTAGACTTCTTCCACCTATGATTGATGTAGCACTAGTAGATCCCTCCTTCAAGTGAGTGGATGGTCGAAAAAAATATATGTTGATTGGATCGATTACCACCAGACTTACATTGTATAGTGGGAAAGTAGACATGATTCAGTTGTGGTGGTAGATTCATCCCAACAGGATAGGGAGCCGGCGATCAATCGATACATGAGATGATATCGGTCTTGGGCTTTACTCTACATGCTGAAGGCACGCAACAATTACCCCGGATAGTTATTACCCTTAAGCATCTGGAGAGAGATTAGTGCAAGCCTGTTTTAACATAAAAATTATTGCTTTGTATAATGATCTGATCCTAACTAAATTTTTTTCAACGTAGCGTGACCACATTTTGAATACTGAGAATATATTCCAGCATTATTTTGGGAAAGATGAGGATATAGAATTTCAACAATGTATCAACCAGTACGAGAAGTTGTGTAGGGAGCTGCAGCGTAATATGCATATCTGTGATAGTAGGTACAGGAATACTAACATTCCAGGTACTTCATCATCAATACAGCTAGATGAGCCGGTGATGGATGTTGGTCCATCATTTATGCCAGTGGTCGGGCGCTCTACATATACATTCACACAGCCACCGCAATATTCATATTAGGAAGCTATGTGGACTCAAATGCACCCATGGCAGGTACCAGTCCTTCCTAGATTTGATCTCCGTCATTCCATATGAAGTGTACTTTCTCACTCCCTACGTAGGCTTCAGCTGATGTACCTAGTGTTACACACTTGAAAAGTTATTCACAACAACCTGTCGAGCAGGTTGAAGAGGAGAAGCAGTGTCAAGAAAATCATTTACGAGATCGGCCACCACAACCACCAGCCCATTACACTCCCGATAGTAATGCGATTCCACCATGCAGGCATCGTCGATGATAGTCGTAAGTACTGTTATCTTTTGTAGACAGTTGACACCATTTACTTATAGCTATACCTCATGTATTATGGTTATTCATTTTGAATATGCTTATTATTTGTTTATTCTATGGTGTTGGTTATTATTTGCTTCTATGAAATGATTACTACTTTAGACTCATGTTATGTTATTTCTTGTCCATGCTAAAGAAATTTAAAATATTAGCTTAGTATATGTTTGGAAGAAAGATAAGAGAATTCGCATTAACCAACAAGAATGATTACAAAGCAAAATTACTGGCGAGAATGTCATTGAAAGTTGTCAACATGAAAGTTATAGAAAAGTTTTTATCTTTCCAATGATCAAAGCACACTAAATTTGACACCGAACCCAATATACCCAAAAATGTAGGGCAATATTTCAAATTTTGCACCAAGAAAACCCATATAAATGCAAAAACTACGAATACCCGAGGGAGAATCATCGAAGGTTGTCAACATAAAAGTTGTATATAATTTTATTATCTTTTCAAAGATATCAAGCATGCTAAAATCTAACACCGGATGAGCCTGATGCGGCCAAAAAGTTAGGGCTGCCGCAATATCTTTATTTTTGCACTTTGAAAATCCATAAAAATGCAAAATCTGCGGCTACTCGGGCGAGAATCGTCGAAGGTTTTCAACATGAAAGTTGTATAATATTTCATTACCATTCCAAGGATACTAATAACTCTAAAATCTGACACTGAATGAGCCCGATACTGCCAAAAAAGTGGGGTTGTCATAATATCTTTATTTTTGTACCGTGAAAATCCATACAAATTTAAAAACTGCCTACTTGGACGAGGTGTTGAAGGTTATCAACATGAAAGCTGTAGAAAATTTTATTCCTTTCTAGTACAAGAACACTAAAATCTAGGATGAGCCTATGGCAAAAAAAAGTGAGGCTATGGCAATATCTTTATTTTTTGCACAAAAATCCATACAAATACAACTGCAGGGCAAGAATCATCAAAGATTGCCAACATCAAAGTTGTAGAAAATTTTATTATCTTTCCAAAGATACCAAGCACACTAAATTTTGACATTGAAAGAATCTGATATGGCTAAAAAAGTGGGGCTGCGGGTTTATTTTTTAACGGTGGAGATGAACAGCCGTCAATCTCACTTTATATCCAACTGTGTACTTGAAATTTATCTGAATATGATAAATCTCAAATAAACAACATTTGAATTAGAATGTGTATTTTAAATACACTCTCTCAAAATACAATACATTTTGAATATAATAGATCAGATAATAGAATTTTTAAAATGCATATAAACGATTCCAATTAAACAACCTCTTAGAATAACTCATCAAATTTGTGTGAGGTAGTTTTCTTATGTTATTTAAAAATTTGGAAGATATGTTGCATTTAAGTAAATAAAATGATTTGAGTCCTTTATGAAGTCAAGTAGGAGTGGACAAAGAGGAGAAATAGGCTCGTTGAAGGTGTAAAAGTAAAATGACATGTAAAGTGTAGATTTGAGTCCTTTATGAAGTCAAGTTGATCTCATATTTAGATAGTTACATATATGAATATAGATAGCCCAAAACTAAATAATAAAAATTATAGAGTCTAGGTACCAATGACATGAAGACATGTGCACATGGTGTAATTGTGGAACAACCACAGAATGACGTGGCCTTCCTATCCAGAACTACTTACCCAAGCACAAGGATTGGGTCTTTGTCGAGTAAGGGGGTTATCTTGTGGTGTACTCCTGTCTATCTAATTGGTCAATATGATTTGCTAGGGTGATCATAGAGTCAAGTGGTGAGCTCCATGTATTGGAACCATAGAGCTATTTGTCATCGCTTGTTGAGTTTGCAAGTGGCCACCGAAGTTTTTTTTTGTTTGGTTTGGTGAGTTGGCGGGTTCTTGGCCCACTTCTTCATGGGACAAATGGGAAGTCCATAGCTCGTCCTTTGACAACAAGTTTGTGCATGTGGGTCTAGCTCCCTAGGGCGAGTTCACTTCGTCAACGGGCATACCCAGGTCATATAAGTGCTATACTAAATAATCAATTAATTTTTATATTAAACTCATCTCAATATAAATTAAAGATCAAATTCAAAATATGTTTTCAAATTTTGATCAAGATAAACTAATCATGGTCTACTCATCTCAATATATATAATACACTTCTAATTCCTTCATGACATGGAAATTTAACATTGTGACATTGTGATATTGACTTAGGATTAGATGGGGACACTTAAAGAACACAAATAAAAATATTTTTAAGAGCAAGCTACAAGAAATTAAAGATTGGGATGTTCATAAGGAAGCTAACGTTATGTGGGAAAAAGTATCAAGTGCTATTAAACAAGTTGCTAAAGATGTGCTTGGTGAATCAAAAGGAAAAGCATCTTTTAATAAGAATAGTTGGTGGTGGAGTCAGAGTGTGCAAGAAAAGATAAGAAATAAGAAGCATTGTTATAAAACTTGGTTTAGATGTAAAAACTCGGAGAATTGGGAAAGATATAAAATGGTCTGTAGAGATTCTAAGAAAGCAATATATGATGCAAAAAATTTAGCTTTTAGTGATTTATACAATAGATTAGATACCAAAGAAGGTGAAAGATGTATGTATAAGTTAGCCAACCAAAGAGATAGGAGAAGTAAAGACATAGTTCAAGTGAGGAGTATTAAGGATGAAAATAATAAAGTGCTTTTCTTAGAAAAAGATATTGAAAATAGGTGGATGAGGTATTTTAATAAACTTTTCAATGAAGGATCTGAAAGTACGATTGATTTTAGCAACCTTAATACCCTAAACAAAATAGAGAATTTCATTTTATCATCAGTATTAGTAACTGAAGTGAAGCTTTAAAGAAAATGAAATGTGGAAAAGCAGTAGGATCGGATAATATTCCAATAGAAGTGTGGAAATGTTTAGGAGATCAAGGAATTTCCTGGCTTACAAATCTTTTAATGTTTTTTTAAAGACTAAAAAGATGCCAGCTGAGTGGAGAAAGAGTTTGTTGGTTCCTATATTTAAGAATAAAGGTGATGCACAAGAGTGTGCAAATTATAGGAATTAAGTTAATGTGCCATACATTAAAATTATGGGAGAGAGTAATTGAGCATAGGTTACGATGTGATGAGTTTCTCACAATCGCTTTGGTTTCATGCCGTAGATCTACTATGGATGCTATACATTTGTTAAGAGGTTTGATGGAGAAGCATAGAGAAAATAAAAGGATCTACATATGATATTTATTGATTTAGAGAAAGCTTATGATAAAGTCTCAAGAGATATTCTTTGGAGAGTTCTAGAACAGAAAGAAGTTAATATTGGTTATATTCAAGTCATTAAGGATATGTATACTAGAGCTATCACTTGTGTCCAAACACAAGGAGGATTGACAAATTATTTTCCTATTTCAGTTGGATTACATCAAGGATCAACATTAAGCCCTTATCTTTTTACTTTAGTTATGGATGTTCTTACGAGGCATTTACAAGAAGATGTACCCTGGTGTATGCTTTTTGTCGATGACATTCTTCTTGTTGATAAGACTAGAGAGGGAGTCCAACGTAAAACTTGAATTATGGAGGTCAACTTTAGAGTCTAAAGGTTTTTGTTTAAGCAGATCTAAAACTGAATATATGGAGTGTAATTTTAGTTGTAGAAGTTTTAGTGATAGTATTGTGACTTTAGGTGATCAAGTCATTAATAAGAGTGAGCGATTCAGATATTTAGGCTCTATTGTTCAAAATGATGGTGAAATAGATGGAGATATTATTAGTAGAATTCAAGTTGGATGGTTGAAGTGGAGGAATGCATCTGGCCTATTATGTAATAGAAAAGTTCCACTTAAACTTAAGGGAAAATTTTATAAGATGGTGGTAAGACCCGCAATGACTTATATGTAATGTTGGCCAATAAAAGAGAGAAACATAAGACTAAGTTAAGTGTTGAGAGATGAGGATGCTGTGTGGATGAGTGGCTTTACCCTTAGAGATAGAATGCAAAATGAGTATGTTCGGGAAAAAGTTGGAGTAGCTCCAGTGGTAGATAAGATTAGGGAGAGTCGCCTTAGATGGTTTGGCCACATAAAGCATCGGCTGTCCGATGACCCGATTAGGAGAGTAGATGCATTAGATTTTCCTTATGTTAAGAAAGGTAGAGGTAGACCTAAAAAGACTTGGTTAAGATGTATAAAAAATGATCTTAGTATACTTGAATTAAATGAGAATTTGACACATAATAGGACACGTGGAGACGAAGGATTCATGTAGACCCCACCTAGTGGGATTAAGGCTTGTTGTTGTTGTTGTTGTTGTTGACATTGTGATATTGACTGAATTCATGACTGATTTTGATTTTATTTTTTAATTAATTTTTGGGTCTATCTTTCAATGAAAATATTTGAAACGACTTAGTTAATAAATGAAAGGATAATTAGAATTTGAAAATATCTTTTTTTTCCTTCCATTTTGTTCATTTTGGAATATATATCAAAACAAGAATAAGGAGCAAGAAAAAATGAACAAAATAAAAAAGTAAGAAATATAATAAGCTTTATTATTTTAGAAAATATAATTTTAATTTCAAACATTGGAATAAATTGAATTATAGGGTTTTTAAAATCTTTCAAAATTTGACTTCCTATTTCACTTATTTTAAATCAAACATCACAAAAGCTAAAATGTAGAGAAAAAAATATGACAATCTTGATGTTTCTGACAAATTAAATCCTAAAATGAGTCATTTTTCA
Organism: Cymbidium sinense; assembly: GCA_021442155.1. Lineage (NCBI taxonomy): Eukaryota > Viridiplantae > Streptophyta > Magnoliopsida > Asparagales > Orchidaceae > Cymbidium > Cymbidium sinense. The sequence continues at coordinate 8,734,862 of CM038232.1, forward strand.
TGCTTGTGAAATAGTAGCTCAACAAAGGAATTGAAGTATATAAAGAAAACATCCTAAACCAACATGAAAAAAGTAGCTTAGTATCTACTTCACCCTAACCATAGAAACTAAAATTGTGCTAAAAGAGAAATTAAATTTAAAATAGAAATAAAAACTTTAACCTTAGAAATTTATGAATAATAATTATTAATGATAGATTAGAAAATAAATTCACATTCAGCCATAATGTCTAGTGCTAACTTTAAAAATCAATTCACGTTTTGACAAAAGAGAGATAAAGAGTATCAAAGAGAGAAAACTTGCTAATATTAGGCTGCTATATTTCACTCATGTCAAACTCAACATACAACACATTAACATATTTTTGTACTATGAGTGAAGGAGTGAAGAACTACTCTAATAAAGATATCATCAATTTTAATTTTAAGTAAAATGACACACAAATTGATAGACTAGCACATTTATTTTTTTTTATTGTTCCATGTGAGAGGAGTTTTTTTTTTAAATGATAGCAATCCTTCTCAAATCTTTTATTATTTGAAAGTAAGTGTGATATCAGGTAAAATGGATATGTATGAGGCCACTAATCACATATATAATTTTTTAAGTAAGGAGCTTGGGAATATTTAATTTAAAGATAATCATATACAAAAGTTGAACATGTGATCATTTCCCTTAGTAGCACACCGCATGATATACTTATTCATGATGGGAGAACCTTCGTCAAGGTGCCAACATCATCATCATGATTTATTGGTATTCTAAATATAAAATCAACTTGCAATTGTCAAAGCAAATTTCAAATTGATATGACTATTAGAGTAATAATAACGTCCAATATAAAAATCCATAATGTAGATTCATTTGACAATGTATACTTAGAATTAGCCTAGGAATTGAAGTAAATTAGCATTCATGAGAAAGAGATATATTTTCATTAGTATAAATTTCCAAATGAGATGTGTGTAAATAAGTACTCATCTAATTTTGTTGATTAAGTTATCTCAGTAATTTGAATAGAATTTAGCAAATCTTTGATCTTAAAAAAACTCGATACTTATCATAGTTAAAGTCATCCAAGGCCTTGAGTCTCCCAAGAATCAAAACTCATTTGATCTCCTAAAAGACATACACTACTTAACTCTCCAGTTTCAAATTTTGAACTAGCCTAAGAGACATTCAAATTCTAATATTTAGCTAAGCAACTTGCCTACAAAACTTGGCTATTGATCTAGAGTATTCACATGCTAAATTAGGTTATTATATATACTTATCGTGTTTTTGTTCTCTATCAAAAACTCACTTTAAGTTTTATCATAATAGATAACTATCAACAAAACATGCTCACTAGATAAATTAACTATATTGAGTCTACTTATATAATCTTTCTTATATTCTTAATACATTATCTATCTTATGCTATTGATCTTGGCTCTCATTTATAAATAAGGAAGTACTAATTGAGAACAGATAGGAGGTAAATACCTTACTTTTATAGGCAATGCTAATAAATTGAATCCACTATGGATTCTTTATTAGGCTCCTTTCTTTTTATAAGCTCCTCATTCTTAGCTTGAATTGATCGACTCACCCTTTCTTTCTCAGAGTCAAGTGAATTATTATACATAAATTTATTAAAAATAGTACTTTTAAACTCTTTTCATTTTTTTCACGTTTCTTTAGGTTTGATATAAATTTAAAGTATGATACTAATTTTACCCCATGGGCAATTACCTCACTTTTGGAGTGAGTTTTAACTTCCTCATCATAGATCTAGATACTAAGAGCTCATTAGTCTTAAGACACTTCTAGTGATTAGGTGAACACTTAAACTAAGCCTAGAGACTTAGAAGGGTTAGCCATAGAGATAGATTATGCCTTAGGGACTTAGGGAAACTTGTTTACCCTATATCCTAAACCTAATCCATGCTTTACTTCTCAAACCTAACCTCAAATTCATACTAATTTCAAACCAAATATTAAAGAATCATAATCAATCCCATAATCAAATGCAAGCTGAAAATTCTCCATAAAACCTTATGATTGAGTTCAAAACCCTTTCTAAGCCATTTGATTTCATCTTATGGACTTAGCCTTAACCAAATTCAAATCACCCAATTCATTTAATTTTCTAAAGATCTATTCAATCTCTCAATTTTTTTTTTTGAATTCCAATTCAAATCCAACTTCAAATAATTCAATCCCAAAATCAAATCCAAGTTCCAAAATTCCTAAGCCATATAATAACCCATTCTCATGAAACTTACCAAAATCTCCACCTAACTTATCCCAAACTTGATTGATTTCCTTATAAATTAACTATTATTTCATTTATATTTACAAATATAAATGAAATTCATACTCAAATGACCAAAACCAAATCCAACCAAATCGAACTAAGCCAAGACCCTTCTTAAGCCATATGGACCTACTTCCATAAGCTTAACCAAATCTTAACCCAAATCAACTCAAAATCACTTTATTTTTTTATAAATCAATTATTCCTTTATTTATATTCACAAATATAAATGAAACCCACCTTCCAATGATCAAAAATAAATCAAACTAAATTGATTTCCTCCTTAGCAATTTTAACCTATGTTCTTAAGCCTAGTCAAATTTGCTTCCAAGTCACTCCAAACTCAAGTGATTTTCTCATGAATCATTTATATCTTTATTTATATTCACAAATATAATGAAATATAAATTCAAATAGCCAAAACCAAATCCAAAATCAAACCAAAACCCAATTCAAGGCTTTTAAGATAGTTTCTTGAACTTAACCAAAATCTACCTAAACCAAGCCAAAATAAATGGATTTTCTCTTGAATCAATCATTCCTTCAACCACCTATCCAAATATAAATGAAACCTATAATTATCAAACCAAACTCAAGTCAACCCAAGTCAAACCCAAGTTAGCCCTTTTGACTTGAAAACTTCAAATGAGCCAAAATCTATTATATTCCAAATTGATTGTAGTTGAATTTATATTTCAATCCTAGGCTCATATGTAATTTCAACAAAACTTGAATCAAGACAAAACCAAACTAATTGACCTATTTAGGTCCACTTGACCCAAAGTGGCCTAAAGGATCTTTTTGAGCCAAGTTCTAATCCATCCCAATTGGATTGAACCAAGCTCATCCAAGCCTCATATCATGATCAACAATCACCCTAGGATAATCAACCACATTGAATTGGGTCAAACCAAGTCAACTGGATCCTTTGTCCAAGTCAACCTTTAGCCCAAATGAAACCCAAATTAGCCAAAACCCACCATACTCCAAATCGATTGAAACCATTGATTCAAACCAAGCCATAATTAATGATTGAACATGACTTAACCCTCAATTGAGCTAATCTAAATTCAATTGGTTATTTTACCCAAGTTGACCCAAATTGGCTTAAAAGGCCAAAATAGGTCAAATATTAATCTAACCCAAATTGATTGCAACCAATGGCTCAAGTTCATTCCAAATTGATTATTGAACTTGACCAAAGCCATACTTAAGCCCAATTTGATCAATTGGTCAACTTGACCCAACCTAGCACAAATTGATCTAAACGGTTAAGTTGACCAAAATCCAAATTAAATCCAAATTGATTCAAATCAAAACCTACAATCATTTTCAATTGGCCAATTGAACTTGAACCAATAACCCAATTTGGTCAATTTGGTCAAATGGGTCAACTTAGCCATTTAACCTATATGAATCCAAGTGAGCCAAAATCAGACCTATGTCAAATTGATTGAAATCACTTGAACCAAAACTCTTCAAATCATCATTTGAAACTAACCAAGCCTTTGTTTGACCCAATTTGACCAATTTGTCAACCTAACCCAACATAACCCAATATGAACCCATTTAACCAAATGAAGCCAAAACTCATAAAACCAACTCTTCGGACTTTGGTGGCTAACCAAACCCAACCTCAGCTAAAAATCAACCCAAACTCATTTGGAGCCAAGCCCAATGCAAATCCTCCATGGATCCTCTCCCATATGTGGGATTTTGCTAAAAATGGCAAAGTCCACCCTCCTTTCACCTTGGTAGCCTCACTCACCCAAATGAGGGATCCCTAAGCCTCCTAGCTCACTCTACAAGATGCAAGTACTTATCATGGACCAAAGGGAGGAAAGACAACTCATCTCCCATACAAGCTGAACACCCAAAGGATCATGGAAACCCAATTTTCCCAAATCTAGCTTGGAGCCTCCTACCATGGCTTCTCCCAATCCATACAAGCCACATGGACTCGATTGAGACCTCTCTGGTGCTCTGACAGTCGCTGGCTAGACAAAAAATGAGAAGTCATTCCGTCTGTCCAACTCAACAAACTGAGGGGTAAACCCCCTCAATTCGAACAAAAAACATAACACTTCAACTCATGAGAGCTTCATAACATGAATTCGAACCTCCTTGCAATCCCCAGAGCCATCACAAGCTTCTCATCTTCGGCATTTCTCTCCCCTGTATGAAACCAAAATAGGGGAGGCTAATTCCGATCCGAGCTTTCTCGTTCCACAACCAAAACCAAATTTCTCTCGCACACACCTTTCACGCACGTCATCGAAGCCATCCAAGCCTTTTCCTAAACTTGCAAGCCATCAGAGAAGGGACTTCATTCACCACCGAGCTCCAAAATGATGAAACTTAATCCACCGAGCGAACTAAGGGAAATTGGCTTGCGTACGACATAACAGGGAAATTAATTATCTCAAACTATATTCTTTATTATTATTTGAGCACTTAGTACATTCCACTGCATCTTCCTTTATAATTACCTTTTATTTACATGTATTACATTCATTATACAAAATGTTTCCTTCTTATTTTATTCATTTTATAAACACCATTGTATCATAGTACTTGATCTACTAGAAAATAATAAATTAGTTTTAATAAATTTTTTAAAAAAAGTATATACATATAAAAGTACCTCTCCTGATGAATGTTCAAATATATTGATCCTAAAAAGATCAGTAAATACATATCCTTCATTGGTTGATGGATCCATAAAGCATTTACTTTCATTGAACCTGCAAATTGGATTTCATGTTAATTGAAAGTAATTAGTATAATAAATAAATCATTCTAATTTTTTTTAAAAGCAAGATAGATACCAATCATTGGTTTCTTTTGATTCTGACAAATCTGGATTAATTTCTAAAATTGTTGATGATGTTGTTGACAATGTAAAATCTGTATTTTAAATATGTAATTATTATAAAATATTTATAACAAAATATTTAATACACATATAATTTGTTGGAACAATCAAACAATTTTATTACAAATATTAAACTAAATTTAAAAATATTATACCATTAAAGTATTTCCCAACAATTGATTTTGCTAAGATTACTAGAAACTCATCTTTCATTGCTTCTAATTGTTGTCCTTGCACTATAGCCAATGTTTCCCATAATGTAAATGTAAATAATTCAGACTTGAAGCATAAAAAATATCATAGATTGATTTTTTTTTCATAAATTTTTAATTTAAATGTCATACCATAATCCAAAAACTTGTAGATCTCTCTTCATAAATTTTTTATCCCTTTGTTGATAAATCTAACTTCATTAACGTTCATAACCAATAAGACAATATTTGTTTTAAGGAATAATAAAATATTTATTAATATAATGAATGTCATATGATAAGAAAGAAATGTAATAAAATAATTAAAATATTTACCTGAATGCGCATATTTGGATTTGACTTGATGTCTAGTATTGTTAGTAGATGATGAGAAATGATTATCATCCATTAATTCAATTTTGATGTGACATTTTTGGATTTTGTTAACTCGAACCCGATGTTAAGGAAAAATTGGGATATGTAGTATATGTTCTTTCATTTCATTTGATTGCTTGCACATATCTATTTCAGCTTTTAAGCTATTGAATACTTAAACATGCATACAAGTATTTGTTCTTTTAAAATTTTGTATGGACATTGAAATGTCTAGGTTGAAGCATTGATATTTGACATAACATAAATGTCAAATTGCAAGCACAAGTTTTGTACCTAAAATCATAAATCAAATGTAAATTTGTTTGGTCAAATATGAATTTGAGTGTTTGACATAGATCAAGTAGAGGTGTGTTCTATAAGACATGAGTTGACTCTTTCAACTACTTGTTACGAGTCAAGTATAGATCTATCTATAAGATATGCGTTGACTCTTTCACATACTTGCATGGATCAAGTGAGAGTTTGTTCTATAATAATGTGAATACACATTACAAACTAAGTGATTATTTATTTTGAATGATATAGGATTTGTTCTTTCAACCATTTATCCTAAATCAAGCATGTATCTATTTTTTAACAAATCAAACATGCATCTATTTTATAGAGTATGAATTTCAAGTATTTGCATGAATCAAATGGTTAAGAAAAGAACATTGCTTCATAAAGTGAGCATAGATTTCATTTAGCTTGCATATTTTAAAGACATTCAGATTGAATAGAATGTAATAACACTTTGAATATGCACAATGAATCATTTCACTATGCATTTAGCCTGAAGCCCAAAAACTATGAACTCATATGTAAGAACGGTTCATGATTCATGCTTAATTTAATTTCCTTGAATACTTGTATAAATCATCAGACATTAATCTTAAATGTAAAATTGATCAAAGCATATGTATAATCTCATTCATTTGAATGTTTAAATAAGCCCATCTTATCTTATCACTAAGCATATAATTATAACATGATTGTTTTTCCTCCACCTAAGTAAGTTGATATGCTATGATAAGAACAAGATTGAGTGTTGGGGAGCTTTTTTTTTAAAAGATGAATGAGCACTCTTTTATGAAACTTAGATTTTCAATAGACTTTGTAAGGAAAAAGCGGAGAAGTGGGAGAGTAGAGCCTCATGAGAGAAGGATTCTCTCTTAATTATAAGCCTCTTAGCATGAGGCAAAAAAAAGAGAGAGAACAAAAAATGAAAGTGGGGCTTGTGTCATCCCATTAATTTCTATTACTTAATATCATTTGTTATGAACTTGCATGTAAGGAGAGATTAACTTTTTCTTTGTCATTAGTCTCCTAATATCATATGACATGCACTTGCATTTTTGTCATTCCCTTTTAATGTTACATGACAAGAATATAGATCTAAGAGAAAGTCTTTACTTATATATCTCTTAAGATGTCTTATTTTCGAACAACTCATTCATATAGTATATAAAGACATACTTGACAATAAAGTAAAGTTTAAATCATACCATTCATTTGGTGTCGCATTTCTATTTCTCACCCATTCATATACATAATCACTACTTTAGGCAATAGAAATTTGAATCTTAAATAAGTAATTGACATATGTTATGAAGATAGTAACAATTAAACTAAGCATGAGTGAGCATATTGTAATTTTCATATGATATGATGAATGAGCTAAGCATGAATGAACATATACACATACTTTCCTTCTAAAGCAGGCATTTACACTTTTGTTTACCATAATTTTCATCACATCTCGGCATCATCCCCGCATATGGGGGTTGCTTCAGGGGATTAAGCCTTCCCACCATGCCAAGAAAGGCGTGCATGGTAGGTGTTGTGAGACACCGCGATCAAAAGTTTATTTTCCCACCATGTTAAGAAAGGTGTGCATGGGTTAACACAGCATAGCATTTCTTTTCCACGTTGGAACAATATGAGCTAGTACTTATATCATAAAAGAAATAATTTCCCATCGTTGGAACAAAATGAGTAAGTACTTATCATAATGAATTTTCTATCACGCGTTGGAACAAGAATGGGTACTTATAACAACAAATTTTCCTGCCACATTGGAACAACGTGAACAGGTACTTTTCACAAGTTTCCCCGCTACATTAGAAAAATGCAAACGGGTACTTATCACAATAGATTTCCCTTATGTCGTGATTTATCACCATCTCATTCAGTATTTCATCCAAAATTTACCCTTTGGAATGCATAATCAGCAAATTAATGTATAAGCCCTCAACAAATGCAAGCCCCATATGATCTTTTCATGTTGAATATCACAAAATATTGTTTTCTTTCTTATATTGGCAAAAAAAAAATAGCACTTTGAGATAAAATGCAAATGAATTTTCAGCTTTGATGACATGAAAGAGGTGAACAAAAAAATATGCTTTTATGAAAATGGTAACCCCATCTCCTCATGTTAACAAAGAAAGTCTCAAGCACAAATTGATTGAATATTTGTGAGAACAAGTAGAGCATGAAATAGCTTGATTTGAATGATTATAGCTCACAATTAAGTAGTCAACAAAGTGAATGTCTCCAAAATTCACAAATCTAGTAATCATATTTTTTTCTCATTTTATTCAATCAATAAGAAGAGATGTTGAATGACTAATCTTAAATGAAAATTTAACATATTATCATGAAATTCTAAAACCAAATAGTGCATTGAAATCCACTTCTCCATTTTTCATCAACATACATAATATGATCACTTAATAACAAAGTGTAAGAATGATCTATTTATTCAAAGCATAAGATAAAACAAGAGGACTCAAATAATAAGATAAGAGTCATGGATCAAAATTAAAGCTTATGCATTTACTATTTCATATCAATATCACAATAACAGTGAAGTTTAAGCAAAATTTAATCAAGTAAAATAGCAAATGGCAGCCCTAAAGCTTGCAATATTTAATTCATTTAAGCAGCAACATGACAATCTTAAATATATGAAATCCCATTCTTTTATTTTATTTTTAAGAGTATTGATTTGGTAAGAGAATTTGGATTTAGCTCACTTCAATTCATGCCAAATGACATAATCCACAAATTAAACACTACACAAGAAATCTCATTATTTGCCCATTTCTGCTCAAGCTAATGATAAGGCAATCATTTAAAGTATGACTTATATTAAACAAACAACAAGAATGACAACATTAGCTCCTTTAGATGTTGCAATCTCATCTCCCTTCTATTTGTCATAAAAAAATATAACTTGAATAAAAAAAATTTGAATGGAATTTAAATTAAATCTCATTGAATGATGGAGATGACAACATTAAATAACAAATAGAATCTGATTTTATTTTCCCCACTCCTCTATTAAATAGTCAAGGTGGTGCCTTCATATGACTTTTTAATCTATGTCAACTTTGCTTTAATCCAACAATGAATGTGGTGTTTGGAAGCAGAATATGAGCTAGATTTGAACAAGATTCAACTTCAATACAATACCCATAAATAAGAAAACTTTGAAGAGGAAGAAAATCGATTACATAATTGAAATTTAAAACCCTATATATTTTTTATCTTTCCTAAATCCTCCATAAGAGAAGGCCATTCAGCGAGGATAAGAGTAGCATAAGGGATAACTTATCTCGTGACGAGTAGTAATCAACAAGTGAAAGTTTTGTTTGAACAATTAGAGCTCCCTCAAAATAGCATAAAGGTATGGCCAAAGAGCCATTGGGGAGGAGGGCTGGTCAGCTATATGTTGTTAGGGACAAATGAATAAGATGTTACTCATTTGGCTAGGAATGTTGCATGAGCGACAATCGAGATCCAGAATGAATCGCCCTGATTCGGATAGAAGGAGTGATGGAGGAAATCCTCATTCTTGGATCACGCACATGGGAAGAAAGAGGAAGAAAAGACTTCTCCTAATGTTGTTCTTGCACTGTGCCTTCAATGGGATCGAAGCAGCTAGGGTATTCTTCAATCTACTAGTCGACGATTGAGACTCTAGGAGATAGGATGGAGGCGAGGAGCTGCTGCAGGGGAGTTCATCCAGAGCGCAAGAGGAGAGGGGCCTTTCATGAGGGAAGAGATGTGCGAAAGAGGGAGAGTTGCAGGAGAGGATCGTGCTTTGACCGAGAGTCACATGAGAGAGGAAATCACGTCTGTAGGAGCTCGGGATAGAATGAGGATAGTATATATCAGGAAGGCCTTATTCGGTTAAGTATTTAGGGTTAGCTGAATGATTCTATTGGCCAAATAGGTGATGCTCAATAGGGCTATTTGGGTAGAAATCTAATTAGAGAGATTAAGCGGCAAATTAGGGTAATGATTAGGGAGTATTTAAGAGATTAAATAGTCATTAATCATTTTAATTACAAATTAGCATAATTTTGCATCAAATTTTATGAATTTACTTCATGCGATAAACCTGAGCAATATGAATTTTGATTGTAAGTATTTTTGTTGTGTTGAACACAATGACGGTTGATTTCGCAATCAGAGATCATTTAGACAACGTAGGCGATGGTTAAAGTGAAATTGAGCTTGAATTGCATGACGTCGCATTCAAATCGCTTGACATTCACGTAGACTTTGTCGAATCGACCGCGAAAGGCGTCGTTTGATAGGTTTTGATATTTTGGCGATAATGGAGCAATCAATTTCAAACGAAGATCGTTTGGACGTTGTCGGGGCTTCCCGACTTTGATATGCATGTAATTTCATTAAAAATTGATTTTAATTAATTGATCAGTTATTAATTGATTTGATATTTTTTCATTTAATTAATTTTAATATTTCAGGCATTTATAAAAATTTTTTTTAAATTGAGGTGATTTTTTATCTAATATGATCACGATTAGAGCATTTTAAACCCGATTCATGTGATGCTCCTCTCATTAATTATTTATTTTAACCTCCATGGCTCATTTGACTTGTGAACCATATGTGGAGGTCAACAAATACCCCCCAACAAACATGGTGCGCACATGGAGCGGACCATGTTTGTTGCGAATAAGTTGACCTTACAGATTTCCAAGAGATTTGCTTGGATGTCATGCTTAAGTTATACTTTCAATAACTTTTAATAATACCGATCATTTCCCATTGATGGAAGTGAGTATAACTCTCAGGTTGGGCAAACATTTGAATTTCATGAGTTTTAGCAATAGCTTGTTGAATGATATTTATTATCATTAGTCCAATGCTTTGTGCTTAATGGACTAGATGAAGGAGATGCTTTGACTTATCATCATCAACTTATCGAGAGGATTTGGTGTGTCTTCGATCCTTGGCTTGGTGCTCTAACAGACTTGTTAATGACTTCCTCCTAAGGGTTTGAAATTTATATTTTTCTCCTCACGGCTTTGTGCCTTAGGTGACTTGATGGAGTTGATGATTTGTTGCTAAGATGAGAACATCTTCGGTCATGTGCTTTGTGCTTTGACGGACTTGTTGAAGATTCCACCTCAAAATTTGAAATGTGTATTTTCCTCCTATCTTGGCTTCATGCCGTAGCGGACTTGATGGAGTTGATGAGATGAGAATGTCTTCGGTCCTATGCTTTATGCTTTAACAAACTTTTTGAAGATTCATCTCGAGTATTCATATCATCTGTCTCTTTTTATCTTAGCTTCATGCCTTGATGAATTTGATGGAGGAAAGTCTTGAATTGTCTTGAAAACTTGTCGTATACAAATTACCTTACCTTCTTTCTACTTTTGATTTGTAGAAGGATATCTATCAATGACCTAGCTCTGAGCTTGTGTTGGGATAATGGCGAAGAGTTATCAGTCCTATGCTTTGCATGTAATGGACATGTTGATGACAAAACTCCCTTAGTTTAGCTTTTAGCTTTGTACGAACATTGGGATGGCTTCTTCGTCCTTTGCTTTTGCTTGATTGGACTTGTTGAAGAAGAATTTCCTTTGGTCTTTGCTTTCTATCTTTATAGACTTATTGAAAGAGTTAAGATTTCACATTTGTATATTTGATTCCAAACTCGCCTTAGTATTCTTGAGTAAGGATAATTTTTTTTTGGAATTTTGAAAATGACCTTATGACCAGGGATGATCTCTCGCAGGCCACTTGAACTCACCAAGTTAGAGATTTGGGATTTGGATGCTCTTATCTTTGAACTAATGAAGTAGGAGGATCCCTTACTATGACCTTTGTGGCGTGTTGAGTAAGCAGATCTGTCAGTGACTCGACCGTATTTTGGCATGTTGAGTCCGATCTTATACATCCACTTGAGTCTTAAACTTGAGCAATTTATGGAGGATTTTATCATCAGGCTAACGAGATGGGGATCTCTTACTACGACCTCTATGGCGTGTTGAGTAAGCAGACCTGTCAACGACTCGGCCATATTTTGGCATGTTGAGTCTAACTTTATGCATCAACTCGATCTTTTGATTTGATGTATGGATGGAAAATATATTTCCAACTTTGTTTGTTTGAATTTGCAGACTTGAAAATTTTCTTCTTCGGTCAGTAAGACTTTTAAATTTGAGAATTTGAATACACGATTTTGAGTGTGCATATGGGGATCTCGGCACTAGGCATGATGTCAACCCAAATACAAGAAGGGTCCCATGTCTTACAAGGAATGCCTAACATTTTACTATAAATTTTTTTTTAAAAAATACTCCCTGTCTAATAAGGGGATTTTCACTTTATATTGGAAATCCATTCTTGTGTTACAAGAGAATTTCCAATGAAAATTTAGTGTTTGATGATGAAGACTTCAAATACATAACTTGTTTGATTACACTTTTATGTGTAATATTTCTTTAAATACTGACCATTGATTAGAGGCATTGGTCTTTCACCTTTTGAAGTCAACGAGCTGGTAGGCTCCCCCTCGATATACCTTTTCATTGATGAAGGGTCTTTCCCAATTAGGCTCAAATTTATCGCCAATTTTGTGATTAGAAATGATTGGTCTTCTCAGCACCAGGACCAATTCTTCTTCCTAAAAAGCTCGAGGACGTACTATATGATCGAATGCTTTGGACATCCTCTTCGATCTTCTAGATTTTGTTGAGCTTAGAGCCTAACCTCATCAAGCCCATCAAGCTCTTCCATCCGTAGACGAGCATTCTCATCTTAGGTAAGATTTTGTTGAATGGCTACTCGGAGCGAAGGTAGTTCAACTTCGAGTGGTAAACTGACCCCAAACACTAGTGCATAGTGACTTTGTAGGAGTCTTGTAAGTAGTATTGTAAGCTCATAATGCTTCCACAAGCTTGGTATACTCCCTTTTATTTCTCATGAGAATTTTCTAAGCAATTTGACTAGTGTTTTGTTAAAGGCCTCAAAACCATTTTCTCTTGGATTATAAATTGAATATTGCCAATCAATCTTATGTTGATCAACAAATCTATAGACTTTAGTGCTTTTGAAGGTCGCCCATTATCTAAAATGATTTGATGTGGCACACCAAATCTATAGACAATATTATGGGTGAAGAAATTGGTCACCTACTCAACTGTGACTTCCTTGAATGGAGAGGCTTCAACCCACTTGGAGAAGTAATCAGTGCTGCTAAAATGAAATGATAGCCGGTGATGATTGGATCGGTGGTCAATGGCATCCATCCCAGCGGTCAAGCTAAGATGCTATCATTGGATGCAATGGATTTGGAGGTTGATGAATTATGTTATTGTGGACCTCGCACTCATGGCATCTCTTGGCATGATCAATACAATCTTTTATCATAGATGGCCAGTAGTATCCATTCTTTTAATTTTGAATACCATTTTAGGACCTGATTGATGTGCGTCACAAAGTCCTTGATGAATTTCAACAATTACTTTGTTAGCTTCTTCTATTCCCAAACATCATAGCTACAACTACTCGAAGGATAAAAGGTATTGCCAACATAAGCATATAGTTGAAGCCTTTTCTCAAATTGTGCAACCGACTTATTTCTTGGTAATTTTCCTTCTTTAAAGTAGTCGATGAAGGGTTGTCTCAATCTCCATTCTCTTCTAATGTAAGAATTTCATTTATTGGTTTTAGCATTTCCTCAAGTTGAAATCTTTCATCATGGCCGAGGCTTGTCTTCTTGACTTTGAGAAGTAATTTGTAAATGATTGTGAGGAGCAACATGAGCTGCACCCTGTTGATTTGCATTTGATGACCCCTCTTCTAGCGGGGACTTTAAACTTATTGGCTCTAGGACCCGATGAGTGCAAACACTAATTAGTATGTAGTCATCATCATCCATACTCACCATTTCTTTAGCTAACTTAGCTAAGTAGTCTTTATTTTAGCTCTAGAGACTTCAGTCATAATGACATTTTGGAATTTGCTTCATAAGCTCGAGAACTAGTTTGTGTTAATAGGACAATTCAAGCTTATTAATCTTATAAAGACCCAACATTGATTAATGACGAGTTGAGAATCACCATAAACTTGCAGATTCTGAACTCCTATGGAAATAGCTTCCTCTAGACTTGCCACCAATGCTTCATATTTTGCTTCATTGTTGGTTCATGGTTGTGTTAGTCTATAGGAGTGTCTCATTATGCCACCTTTTGGCATAATCAAGATGAGACCGATATCGGCTCGAGCCTTTGGAAGGTTAGAGCGTTGAGTGTATTTGATGGATGAAGCTCCACCAATGCTTATGTATGATCTACTCATCAGGAAGATGATCATTAAGCAATGAATCTACTGAGATGGGATGTATAGTAAGGTAGTCTGCTAGAATTTGCCTCTTCACCGCTTTCGGGAACATATGTAATATCAAATTGTAGCAAAAGGATAGCCCATCATGCTAAGTGACCTGTCAACATTAGTCTTGTCATCAAGAACTTCAATGGATCGATCCTTGAGATGAGAGTAATTTTATGAGATAGCATGTAATGGCGTAGCTTTTGAGCAGTAAAAATTAACGCCAAAATAATGCTCTCAATTGGAGAATAATGTGATTATGCTCCTATTAGTCTTCGATTAATGTAGTATAGAGCATTCTCCTTTCCTTCTTCATTATGCTTTCCGAGCTCCTAAAGACTCTTCTAATGCTGTTGTGTACAGAATGAGAGGCTTTCCTGGGATTAGAGCTGTAAGAATAGGTGGATTCAACAGATATCTTTTGATACTGTCACATTCTTCATCTCATTTGAAAGGAGTGTCTTTCTTCATTAGTTTTGAAAATGATTGACACCTACCTGATAGATTTGATATAAATCTTCTAATAAATACAAGATGTCCCTGTATGGAATGGAGTTGACGGAGGCTCCTCGGAGAAGGCATTTCAACAATCACTTTTATTTTATTTGGATTGATTTCAATCCCTATGCAATGCATAACATATCCAAGGAACTTCCCCGAGGAGACTCCAAAGCGCGCAGGATTCATCTTGAGGCCATATTTTTTAATTCTTTCAAATATGATCCTTAAATCACTGAGGTGATCTCTGCGATTTATACTCTTGACAATGAGGTCATCAACATACTCTACTTTTTGATGAATTAACTCATCAAAGATGCATGTCATAGCCCTTTGATATGTAGCTTCAGCATTCTTCAAGTCGAAGGGCATGATTGTGTAGCAATATATGCCAATCATTATCCTGAATGAGGTATGATTCTCATCTTTAGGAGCCATCTTGATCTAATTATAACCTGATGATCCATCCATAAATGAGAACATGTCATGGTTTGAAATGTTATCCAATAACAGTTCTGATATAGGGAGTAGAAATTCATCCTTTGGACATGCTTTGTTTAGGTCCCTGAAGTCAATACAGATATGAATTTGACCATTCTTTTTTTACTAGGGAGATATTAGCTATCCAGTCAGCATATTTTTCTTCTCGAATGAAACCAACTTCAATGAGCTTCTTGGTTTCTACAACTACCTGTTCTTCAACCTCCAATCTCATTCTCTTAGAGGCTTGCTTGATTAGTGTTGCATCTAGCTTAATTGCTAATTTGTGAACTGCTACATTAGGGGATAAGCTTGGCATTTCAGCATATGTCCAAGCAAAATAGTCCCTGAATTCACAGAGCAAAGTTTTTAACTCTTCCACTTTATGTTTAGGAAGTAGGGCACTCATGAACGTTAGGTGAGGATCCTCTTCAGTTCCCAAATTAATTTCTTTAAGTTCATCCATAGTAGCCTCCGGCCCACCATCTTCAAGCTCTTCAAATGCTGGTCTGGCTTCTACTTCTTCATTATTTGCAAGACTGACATTAAAAATATCATTCTCATCTTTATTATTACTCTCAACTTCTATTCATGTTATAGCATAATAGGTGTATTCTTGTGGACCATTATCTTGGATGAAACCAAGGCCTTTGGTAGTGTGCTTATTTCTTTTACCGATTGTTTGAGAACCTTTTGGGTACCACATCATCTCAAAGAGCTTAGTCCTTTGCTTACTTGCTCCAGATGGACCCATGCTTGTGCATTATGTTTTGCATCTTTGGAGAATAATATTTTGGTATCCTTGTGGGCATAGCTTCTTTCTCTCCAGATAACTACATTACCCGTTTAAGATCTTCTTCTTGACATCCCTCAAATTTATAAAATAGACTTCCTGATCCATGTTTTCCAGAGAGAGGAGGTACATAGAATGTCACCAGTTCATCAACTTTGTGAGTTTCTTGAGGAGTGAATTCTTTAAAATGTTGAGGAGGAACAGGAGTGACTATGAGTGTAGTCTCACGATGGATCTATGATTATTTTAAAGTGTATTGTACCTTGCCTTCAAAAGTAAATTCAAACTCATAATCGAGTCTCTTCTTCTCAGATTCATGTAGACCTTTGGATTTGAAAGGAACACATTCATCTTCTTCTTGATCACCCTAAATGAGATGTGATTAATTTTATACTCGTTCTTTATATTCTTGGATATTTGAAACAATCTCTTTTCCTTTATTCATTTTCATCATTTTTTTTAACTTGTCTTTTATGGGTTTTAAGTAGATGTAATATTTTCTAGTTATTTTTCTAGCTTTGATTCCCTTGGAAGGAAGTAACTGGCATCTTGATATATCTTCATTTCATGCATCGCAAAAGGTAGCAGATCACCCATAATTTTGCATTCTTCTACATCCTTTAAATATTTCATACATTGATGCAATGTACATGGGATAATGCCATACTTATGAAGCCATGGTCAGTCCAGTAGAGCTCTAAATGAAGTGTTTGCATCGATCACATGAAATTTGGCTTCTATGTTGAGGTCTCCAAAATTAAGAGGGAGGATAAACGACCCAATAGTTTTCTGTCCCTTCTCATTGAAACCTTGAACCAAGAATTTATCACATCCCAAATGTTGTACATCTAGAGATAGCCACCTTAGGATTCTCAGGTTCATAAGATTCACTGAGGAATCACGATCAATTAAGATCTGTGGTATCATAACTTCATCACTTTCAACTGTAATGTACAGAGGATGATTGTGCTCTGCATTTTCAAGCATAAGATCTTCCTCTGAAAATGTGATAGTTGGAGGATCTTGAACATGCAAGGTCTCAGTCAAACAACTCGTGAAATATGGCTTTGAATTCCTCAGGCTCTTTGAGAGCTTCAATTAAGGTATTACGGAGATCTTCTAACATCAGAAGTGCTTTGTATACTCTAAGCTATGCTGAAATTTTCTTTAAGTGGGATAGAATATTATAGTCGATACTTTATTTGATGAAGGCTTCTTGTTTGAATCATTAGGGATGACTTCTTCATTGATTTTAATTTCTTTTCTTTATCTTTATTTATTAGCTCTTTTCTCTATTGAGATGGCACTCGACCACTTCTCAACTGAGCTACTTCCTTCACATCAATCTTCGATGACTCCTTTGTCTTTAGCATCTTCGCCTTCTAATGAATGCTAGAAGATTCGAATCTTGCCCAATTTTACATTCTTCATGTCTGACATGGCGAAATTCATCTTCATTTGGGAAACAGTTCTTCTAAGGCAGTTATCGACTTCATGTACCATCAAGCAAGATTTAGTGAGAAATTCTTCAACTTCTTCCCACCTTCTTCATTGATCTGAAGATTAGTAATGAAATCAGCAAGTGTGATGGGTCATCTTCCTGGCGGTATGTAATCATCCATATTATTGATGATCCTTTGTGTTAGTACGCAACCATCCATGGTATTGGTAACTTTTTTTGCTCTGATCTTCTCTTTTCTTTAATTTATTCTTTTTGCTTGGCGAATTTTGGTCTTACCTTCGATATGGCTAGCTATCTTTCATGAGATGAACTAGCCTTTCCATAATTTGGGTTTTGTTTTAACTCAAGGATGGGCTCAAGTGGTGATGTCCACTAAATACCTAGAACACCTTCCAATCATTTCAACATTTTTACAATTTTTTAGAGACTACAACTTGTCATCCTTCATCATCAACCAATTTCTCCTTGCCTTTATCTTTTGCTTGATAGCATTGGAGATGAGGTGATTACCATTGTAGATTCTTTCTTCGGACGTATCAATACACCGATAGCATGAATTCTCCATTTCTATATTTTCGTTGTAGCCAATCTTTGAATATGTAGCAATCTTCAATAGGATGGCTGAGTAGCCGATGGTATGGGCAATAGTTAGGATTATCAGCTTGTCTAGCCTCTTCAAGTCTTTTTACACTATGGTAGAGACACCTTTGAGTACATGCTTGAAAAGTTTAGCCACACTTTCCTCTTAAAAGAATATTCTTTATTCAACTTTTCCTTGAGGGTTTGGGGCCATTGAGTCATTCTCCTTTTGTTTATTTTTCGCTCTCCTTGAAATGGCCTTGAGGCATATCATTACCTCAGTATGAGCTTGGGTGTGGGGATTGAATGACTACTTTGCTCTTTCTTGGTAAATAGGTGGCCTTTCTTTGTCTACATTATAGACTAATTGCTTGCTTGTATCTTTCTTGAATGAGGTGAAATGTGTTTCACCTTTCTTTGGATCCGAAGCTTTTTCTCTTTTGGATTTATCTTGGTGGCTATCAGAGTGTGATAAATTTAATTTCTCAAATTTAGCCACCCTATCAAGTAGCTCTTGAAATGTGGTAATTGAAGCCATGCAAAGATTAGACGCTATCTTATTATCGATGTTGCCCATATATGGTTGGATTGCATGCTCTTCTTATAATTTTTGTTCACATTTCATACATATTTCTCCAAGCGTGTGATATATCTAATTCGACTCGTCTTTCTTCTTTTTTCTCAAGGGTAGATCGTGAGTTGTCTTCTTAACTACATGGAACCTTTTAACAAACATGATTTCAAGTTCGGCAAAATTCTTAACTAAGTCATTTGGCAACTCAACGTACCATTCAAAAGTAGTGGAAGTCAAGCTGCTGATGAACTGGCAGAATAATAACACCTCATTACCCCCTATGTTATCACATGATGCTTTGAATTGGGCTAAATGCTGCTTGGAATTGTCATTTCTGTCAAATAGATTAAACTTTGACATTGAGTATCCCTTTGTATATGGAATTTGATCATACTCTAGGGGATATGGATGACCCTTGCTCACCAATTTTTTCGCTCGCCTATAACAACTTTGATCTTCTCATTCAAGATAATATTGAGTTGAGAGGCTGTCATAGCTTCAGATGTACTTTGTACATTTTGAGAAGCAGGTTGATGAGCTGACTCGTTTACTTCAACCCTCGCTTTGGGCTCAATTTGCACTCTCGAAGCATGTGAGATTAGATTTACTGGAGGATTATCATGGGCACTGCTAGAGGCTTGATGATTATTTGGAGGGACACGTGTTGGGCTTGCCGCAATATTTTTTGCATCAACTACATCATTGTAGTCATCTGCATCATCATTTTGCTCATTTTTGTATTCAACTGAGTGATTTTTTTATCTTTGGTTTTCATTTGGCATTGAATTTGTCTCTATGCCTCTACCAAAGTGGTGTGTCGAAGGTTAGATTTTCTTCCTTTCTCCTTCTTCTTCTTCTTCTTGTTCCTCTCATGAAGAGTCGAGGATGCTTCCTCTATTTGAACATTTTTTTTGTTCTTCAAATTGAGGGGAGGTGCCGTATGGCCAATGTTGATATTGGCGTACATCAGATGGCTTGCCGACTTATTGTACCATGTACACTATTTTGACAACTATTGCATCCTCCTCTTCCTCTTTGCCCCTTTGGACATGGATTTTTGATCGGCGTCTCCAATGGAGTTCCAATTCCAGGTGTGGAATCGAGACTTCTTCGATTGGAGGGCTTTGATCGAAGCTAACCTCCTATTGACGGGATGAATTTGATTGGCGACGGGATCCCCTAGAGGATTCTCCAAGGTGTCTACCATCAGATACTTTATCATCTGGGGCCCTCTTTGTAGGCTCCCATCATTGATAACTTTGAGTGGGGTGGATCTCCGGGAATGCAAACTAGATGTCACACCGTGTCTTTTTTGTAAGACAATTTTTTTAGGCCTAGGCCTCCATATTTGCTTGCCTTTCCACTAGGACCTTTCAGCAAAAAATTCCTAAACACGTGGTCCAAGTGTCACACCTCAATGCTCACTGTGTGGGACATAGATTGGTTGGCATCATGCTGGAATTATGGGATGAGGACTCCTTGGAGGAGCAGTCCTACCATCCTTGATAACAAGACCTTGATACTTTCTTTTCATCAGTCCTCTCTCCTTAACTTGGAGAACCCGATGCACTCTTACAGACATGGTTTTGTTCCTCACAGAGGAGCTAGAGCTTGATGTTGTGGTCCAAAAGGACTGCTTGATTTGACTAGTAGAGCTATTCCATTTTACCCACTTAAGGTTGTCAAACTGGTTGTAGGTAGGAACACTCACTGTTGGTTCCATAGTTGGTTGTGCAGTAGGCTGCATAGGCAGTAACTATTGAGCACGCAGCTCAAGACTTTTTTTTCTTCTTTGCCTTCTACTAAGCTTGCTTCCAGATGAAGAAGCTTGATATCATGCCTCCTTGGGACAAGGATTCAGTAGGATTGTGTTTTTTTTGAGGAACTAAGGAGACAGTCCTCCCAGTAACAATCCTCTTCATGATTGGAGTCTCTGAGTGATCGAGCCTCTCAAAGACAGAAAGTTTCTTTTGAGGTGCCCCAGCAGTAGTAGGGGTCACAACCTCAACGGTGTCTTTAAAGATTGTTGCACATGGCGTGTAGGATGAGTATGGACTTCAGTAGGTTGAGGCCTAACAACTTGCTCTTGATTCAGGATAGCTGGGAAATCAATGATACCAAACTGGATGGTAGCCCCAGTACTTCCAGCACTGATGATGGCATTTGCCAAGTGGATGTTGGCACCATCTCTGAGAGTAACAGTGACAGATGTGTTCTGTAAAGCCATTCTGGAGAGTTTTAAATGTAAAGATTAGCAATTGAAAATAGACTCACCTTTCTTCCAAAAAATATGGGTACAATAATACAAAACATACTAAGCACATGCATTGAATAAAATCTCAAATGACTTAGGACTTTATTTAAAAAGCTTTTAAGTTTTTGCTTTTGACTTATCATTTCCCATTTCATTTTCATTTATTATTTCATTTATTTTTTGTACTCCACTGCAATTATAACTTAGATTTGACTAGCCAAAGATGGAAAGAGAAACCTATCCCTAGTGGAGTCACAAACAATCTGTGAGATCCGAAAATTCGTCACTGACCTCTTTTAGATGAAAAGAGTTATTTTAAGTGTCAGTTAAAATTTTAGAAAGCAGATGAAAAATTGATAAGACACTACCCAAATATGTGACCCTCATTTTATGAGTACTTTTTAGATCTAGTTCTAGGTTTCATATAGGCACAAGCCCCTATAGTTAATTACCCCTCTCAATATTGGGAGGGCACTTTTGATTAAAGCTAGTTGATGAATCCTTAAATAACGAGTATATAATAGCAGTGAGTGGAGTTTAGAATTTATGAAATTTATTATTTTAATTTAAAACTTTTGGTTGGAGGAACGATGACGCGTCCGATCTAGATCCCATGGTTCTCATATCTCGCTACCCCGGTCCGCTTAATCGAGGAGGTAGTGCCCAACCTGACCAAAGAATCCTTGTTAGCAACACATGGGTTACGTCATCTATGGTGTCCTTGTAGACCTGGGTTGGAGTTTGTCTAAGGAGATAAATATAAGTCAACCTTAGCTAAGAGAGGGCCTTTTGTCCAACCAAATATATCCTATATTTCACAGCTCAAAGAGCAAAACCATTGGGGAACATGGCGATCGATCAATTTAGTGGTGTCATATCACAGTGAACCACCTTGTCAGAGAGCTCTGGTCATAACCGCCATTTATGTGGTGCCATTTTCAAGCAAAATCACGCTGATAGAGGACTACACCATGCTAAGAAAGGTTTTCTTAATGGGCTTAAGATTATTTGAGTGTGAAGATAGTTATTCATTTGATTTGGCATTAGCTCTTTGTGAGCAAAAGTTTTCTTAATTTGTCACCCCACAAAAGCTTATGGAGGGTAGATTGATTTTAAGTTTTAATTTAAATAATTAATTTTATTTCATTTATATTTTATTATTTTATTTAAATTTTGATTATTTTATGATTGATTTAGATTTGAATATATGATCATTTATCATTAGAGTTTTAATAATAATCATCTTTCTCAATCATAGAACTAATATCGATTAATAGACCTTGTCTACTACGCCTATTTTTCTACAGAGGATTGGGTCTAAATTCATTGTCTCAACAAGTATAATTCTCCAAACCTTGTCAACTCTAGCTGGAGCATAGAGGATCGGGTTTGGATTTTTTCTCTTGAGAGCTTGAACTTCAAAAACTATGTCAATATATTCATATTTTGTAATTATATGATAGAATTAGCTTCTCAAATATTATTAGCTTGAAATTCTTATAATATCATAATCAAATTTTTAGATTTGGTTAACAATTCTCCCCTAACCAAATGGGAATTATAACATCTGTTCTTTCATTTTCCATATAACTTGCATATCTTTCTAGATATTTGATCTAATGAATACTTCAACATACATACAAGTATCTATTCTTTTTTAAAAATATTGTATGAATAATTAGATGTTTAAGTTGAAGTAATTGTGTTTGACATGATATACGTAAAAATGAAAGCATGAGTTTTGATATGGATTTTTGGGTTTGGTTAACCTAGACCCGGTTCTAAGACCAAACCAAAAAGTGTAGTATATGTTCATTTGTTTTATATTTAACTTACATATGTTCGTAAATGTCTAAACACTTCAACACACATACAAACATCTGTTCTTTTACAATGTTATATGGACATGTGAATGTCTAAGTTGAAATGTAGATATCAATTTGCAAGTTTGATTTTTTGTATGCCATTTTTGGGTTTTGTTAACCTAACCCAGTCCTAAGACCAAATCTGAAAATAGTCATTGTCAACTCTGACTATCATCTTGTAGAGGATCGAATCTAGATTAATTATTTCAAGATCTATCGTTCTCCAAACATTGTCAACTCTAGATTGAACATAGAGGATCGGGTTTAGGACTTTCTTCTTGAGATCTTGAACTTGAGAAGATACATTAACAATGATGCCAATAGATTTATCTTTGGTCATTCTATGACAAAATTAGCTTCTCATATTTTATTAAGTTGAAAATAGTATAATGATATCATTATATTTTTTAGGTTTTGTTAACCCGGACACAGTCCTAAGACCAAACCGGGAAGTGTAGTTATCTGTTCTTTTGTATCTGACTTAGTGAACACTTCAACATACATAGGAGTATTTGTTCTTTTTAAAATATTGTATGGACATTAAGATGTCTAAGCTGAAGTGTAGATGTCAAATTACAGATTTCAATTTTGATGTGACATTTTTGAATTTTGTTAACTCGGATCCAGTCCTAAGACCAAACCGGGATATGTAGTATATGTTCTTTCATTTCATTTGATTGCTTACACATATCTATTTGAGCATTTAAGCTATTGAATACTTCAACATGCATACAAGTATCTGTTCTTTTAAAATTTTGTATGGACATTGAAATATTTTAGTTGAAGCATTGATGTTTGACATAACATAAATGTCGGATTGCAAGCATATATTTTGATACCTAAAATCATAAATCAAATGTAAATCTATTCTGTCAAATATGAATTTGAGTGTTTTATAATAGATCAAGTAGAGGTCTGTATAAGGCATGAGTTGACTCTTTCAACTATTTATCATGAGTCAAGTATAGATCTATCTATAAGATATGCATTGACTCTTTCACATACTTGCATGGATCAAGTGAGAGTCTGTTCTATAAGAATGTAAATACACATTACAAACTAAGTGATAGTCTGTTATAAATGATATAGGCTATGTTCTTTCAACCATTTATCCTAGATCAAGCATGTATCTATTTTTTAACAAATCAAGCATGTATCTATTTTTTAACAAATCAAGCATGCATCTATTTTGTAGAGTATGAATTTGATTTTTTTCAAGTATTTGCATGAATCAAATGGTTAAGCAAAAAGAAAATTGCTTCATAAAGTGAGCATATATTTCATTTAACATGCATATTTTAAAGACATTCAAATTGAATAGAATGCGATAACACTTTGAATATGCACAATGAATCATTTCACTAGGCATTTAGCAAGAAGCCCAAAAACTGTGAACTCATATGTAAGAATGATTCATGATTCATGCTTGATTTAATTTTCTTGAATATTTGTTTAAATCATAAGACATTAAACTTAAATGTAAAATTGATCATAAGCATATGTAGAATCTCATTCATTTGAATGTTTAAATAAGTCCATGTCTTCTTATCACTAAGCATGTGATTATGACATGATTGTGTTCCCTCCACCTAAGTAAGTTGATCTGCTATGATAAGAACAAGCTTGAGTGTTGGGGAGCTTTTCCTTTGAAATATGAATGAGCATTCTCTTATGAAACTTAGATTTTCAATAGACTTTGTAAGGAAAAAGGGGAGAAGTAAGAGAGTATAGCCTCATGAGAGAAAGATTCTCACTTATTTATAAGCCTCTTAGCATGAGGCCAAAAAATGAGAGAGAATAAAAAATTAAAGTGGGGTTTGTGTCATCCCATTAATTTCTATTGCTTAATATTATTTGTCATGAACTTGCATGTAAGGAGAGATTAACTTTTTCTTTGTCATTTGTCTACTAATATCATATGACATGCACTTGCATTTTTGTCATTCCCTTTTAATGTTACATGACAAGAACATAGATCTAAGAGAAAGCCTTTACTTCTGTGTCTCTTAAGATGTCTTATTTTTGAACAACTCATTCATGTAGTATATAAAGACATACTTGACAATAAAGTAAAGTTTAAATCATACCATACATTTGGTGTCGCTTTATTTCTCATTCATATAGCATAATCAACACTTTAGGCAAGAGAAATTTGAATCTTAAATAAGTAATTGCCATATGTTATGAATATAGTAACAATTGAACTAAGCACAAGTGAGCATATTGTAATTGTCATATGGTATGATGAATGAGCTAAGCATGAATGAACATATGGACATACTTTCCTTCTCAAGCACTTAGGCATATTACACATTTTTGTTTACCATAATTTTAAAAAGCCTGCCGGCATCATCCCCTCATATAGGGGCTGCTTCGGGGGACTAGTCCTTCCCACTATGCCAAGAAAGGTGTGCATGGTAGTTGTCATGAGACACTATGGTCAAAAGTTTATTTGTCCACCATGCTAAGAAAGGCGTGCATGGGTTAACACAATATAGCATTTCCTTGCCACATTGGAACAATGTGAGCAAGTATTTATATCATAAAAGAAATAATTTTTCTATTACATTGAAACAATGTGAGTAAGTACTTATCACAACGAATTTTTCTGCCACATTGAAACAACATGAATAAGTACTTCTAACAACAGATTTCCCTGCCACGTTGGAACAATGTGAACAGGTACTTATCACAAGTTTTTTCGATGCATTGGAACAATGCAAACGGGTACTTATCACAATAGATTTCCCTTATGTCATGATTTATCACCATCTCATTTAGCATTTCATCCAAAATTTATCCTTTGGAATGCATAATCAGCAAATTAATGTAAAATCCCTCAACAAATGCAAGCCCCATATGATCTTTTCATATTGAATATCAAAAATGTTGTTTCTTTCTTATATTCAGAAATCAAAATAGCACTTTGTGATAAAATGCAAATGAATTTTAGCTTTGATGACATGAAAGAGGTGAACAAAAGTAATATGCTTTTATGAAAATTGTAACCTCATCTCCTCATATTAACAAAGAAAGTCTCAAACCTGATTGAATATTTGTGAGAACAAGTAGAACATGAAATAGCTAGGTTTGAACAATTTTAGCTCACAATTAAGTATGGACAGCAAAGTGAATGTCTCCAAAATTCACAAATCTAGTAATCATATTTATCATTTTCCTCATTTTGATTCAATCAATAAGAAGAGATGTTGAATGGCTAATCTTAAATGCAAATTTAACATATTATCCTGAAATTCTAAAACCAAATAGCGCATTGAAATGCACTTATCCATTTTGCATCAACATACACACAATATGATCACTTAATAACAAAGTGTAAGAATGATCTACTTATTCAAAGCATAAGATAAAACAAGAGGACTCAAATAATAAGATAAGAGCCATGGATCAAAATTAAAGCTTATGCAATTACTATTTCATATCAATATCACAATAACAGTGAAGTTTAAGAAAAATTTAATCAAGTAAAATAGCAAATGATAGCCCTAAAGCTTGCAATATTTAATTCATTTAAGCAACAACATGCCAACATTAAATATATGAAATCCCATTCTTTTATTTTATTTTGAAGAGTATTTATTTGGATAGAGAACTTGGATTTAGCTCATTTCAATTCATGCCAAATGACATAATCCACAAAGTAAACACTACACAAACCATAAATCTCATTATTTTGCCCATTTCAGCTCAAGCTAATGATAAGGAAATCATTTAAAGTATTACTTATATTAAACAAACAACAAGAATGGCAACATTAGCTCCTTTAGATGTTGCAATCTCATCTCCCTTCTACTTGTCATAAAAAATATAACTTGAATAAAAAAATCTGAATGGAATTTAAATTAAATCTCACCGAATGATGGAGATGACTGCATTAAATCACAAATAGAATCAAATTTTGTTTTTCTCACTCCTCTACTAAATAATCAAAGTGGTGCCTTCATATGACTTTTTAATCTATGTCAATTTTGCTATAATCGAACAATGAATGCGCTGTTTGGAAGCAGAATATGAGCTAGATTTGAACAAGATTCAACCTCAATACAACCCAATCAGTAAATATAAAAACTTTGAAGAGAAAGAAAATCTGATTGCACACAACTGAAATTCAAAACCTTATATATTTTTTTATCTTTCCCAAATCCAACATAAGTGCGCTGTTAAAAATAAAATGAAATATGAAATAAAATAAAATAAAAATAAAAAAGAAATGAAAGTAAAGCAAGACATTACATAATCATGTAATTTTTCCTTACTTAACTATAAGCAACTTCCTGATGTGGCATTCCACTATAAAGTTCTAGGGTTATCATCTATGATGAAGATTGACTACCAAGAACTTATTAACATCTTAGTCAATGAGGAAAATTTAAAAGAAGAAAATCTCTGAAATATATGTTGATCTGGGTGCATCGGTCAACATCAAATATAAAGATGAGAGTGAATTTATATAGGCTCAATTCTAATCAAGCTTTGATAAGATGATGCTATATAAATTCAATCAAATAAAGAAAGAATTTTTTAGCTTCATGAAAATTCAATCTTAAAAACTCAACCTAGAAAAAGAACTTAATTTCAATCACATTGTTGGTTGAAGCCAAAATTCAAACATGAAAAAGAGCAACTTTGGAATTCATGAAACATCTTTAAATGCTCTTGGATGGTCCTATCCAACCCCAAATAAAAAAAGAATAAAAAGGATTCAAATGAAAAGAAAAGGAAGAAACATACTAATTATTGAAGGATATTCATATTCATCCTAAAGTGTTGACTCTTTAAGAATATCATTCAGCTACTCCAAAATGACCTCACTAAATATTTGATTCCAATAGAAAATTTTGATTTCAAAAGTGTAAAGTTTTCAAAAAAGTCATTATGCCAATCTTAAATGACTCACTCCACTAAATCAGTTTGAATCGGTGTAACATCTTTAGAAAGTCATTTTACCAATCTTAAATGGCTTTAGTAGATTTGTTGTTCCATGAAAAGATGAAAAGAAATAGAAATGTCGGTCATATTATATGATCAATCATGCAAAGACTTGAATCATATCAAAACTCAATCAATAAAATGTTGTATTTGGACAAAAAAGTCAAATACATCAAATTTCCTAGCAAATCATTTAGAGTCATTTCATAAGAGTGAAATGTTATGGAAATGAGTCAAATACATCTATCTTCTTAGTGAATCTTGTAACTAGAAAAATTAACAAATGTAACCTTTCATAAAGAAATGAAATCAGAATATTATCAAAAGAAAGAAAGAAAGAAAAGTAAAGTGATGGAAGGACTATATCCAAGAGCAAAAAGATGAAGTCTAAGATTTCTAAGCATGTGGACATTTTTTACTTTAAACTTCTTCACATAAAAATAAAGTGGTAGGGTTAGAAGTCAAAAATTGTTCCTAGTTAAACAAAAATAATCAGATATCTCATGCATTGTCATCTTAGCCTTGGCCATGATTGGGTGAGCTCGCTTGGCAGGTTAAATAAAAAGATAGAGGATCTTCTTTTTCAGGAGTCCATATCTTTTGAATGGCAAAGATTCTATTGAGTATAATCTGATTTCAAACAAAGCAAAAGATAGCCAACGTAAATTGACATTTTAACTTCAAACTTCTCCACATCAAAATAAAATGGTAGGGTTATAAGTCAAAAAAATTGTCCCTAGCCAAGCAAAAATAAGAAGATATCTCATACTTTGTCATTTTAACCTTTGCCACGATTGGGTGAGCTCACTTAGAGGGCTAAAATAAAGATAGTGGATCTTCTTTTTCAGGGGTCCATATCCTTTATATGGAAAAGGTCCCATTGAGTATACTCTTATTCCATTGCAAGTGGCCTATAACCATAAACAAGAAAAGTTATGGAGTTATAGATCCATTGCAATTTTAAAAGCTTAACTAATTTAGGTCCTAACTTTCTTTTCAAAAGGCACTCAAGCACAATGCATGAATTTTGTTTAGATGTGTTTAGAGATTTATATAGTCTTTAAGTTCAATATGTAGCCTTAGAATTTGAAGAAAAATACAATTCCACAATTGACAAGTTGATATCAATGATCTAACTCTTTAATGAGTTAGCTATTGATGATTTGATTAAGCTATCTTTTGGGTTTAAAGACTATTTTATCTGAAAATAAATTGAAATAATCTCCAGATGTAGCATTATATTAACTTAAGCATGTTGTCATTTCAATAAATTAAGTCCCTTGATGACTGAGGTCAAATTCCAAAAGAAAAGAAAATTTTTGCTAAATTAAAAGCTAGAAAATGATGGTTGTACATGAGAAGAAAATATTCTTCTTGGTTAGCTAATATCATTATATGACCCACATCTTGGGACTAGGGTAGAATCCTTACCTTCAAAATGGGTTCATATTACTCATATTTCATTTTAAAATCAAAAATATTTTCATGCATAAGATTATCCTTCTAAGGATAACTTATCTGAAAATTGTCAAATAAAGCAATTCTAGAAAAGAAAAATTGAAAGCATATGATATGACATTCAAAATCCTTATGAGAATGTTTTGTTATAGAGTCATATCATTCAATCTCTCATATTGGGGCAATTTAACAAAAGGGTCATAATCAAGATTTCTTATAATCCCACTTTCAGTTAGGTAGAGGGTTATATTTAAAATCTTGTCAAAGAAGAAAAGAAAAGAAAAAAACTTCAATATGACTTGAAGGATAGCCATGTTACTATATATATAGTCTTGAAATTTACTTTTGAAGTAATTTCAAAGACCTTGTAGTAAAATGTAGAAGGATCAAAAATGCAAAAAAAAAAAAAAAAAAAAAAACAAAGACATATATTAAAATTCACTTCATAAAACCTTCAAAAGAATAACAAATCAACTGAAGAAATTCAATTTAAAACTTATCAAGAGAATCTTAATTTCTCTAATAAGTTAATCCTTTCAGTTCCCTTATTGATTAGGGATAAAAAAAAATTTATGTCTCTATGAGAATCCAAAAGATTATCCTGATTCATATTCACTTTAGAAAGCTTTAAAGGAATCTCTTGATCTTTATGGAATCCAAGAGAAGGCTTTATAAGCTATTGATCCATGAAAACAAAGTAAAAATAACATACATGTCCAAACAAAAAGAAAAAGAAATTCCATTTGAGAAGCACTGGTTGACTTTGGTTCTTACTACCTAAAGAACTACAGAGTCACATGCAAGCTCAAAGAGGTAGAATTCTCAGGTTAGTACCCTATGTTGTCATTCCTTTAGTGGAATATACATCTAAGCATGGTTCATTATAACTTTATGATAAAAAGAAGAAAGAAATAAAAATGATGAACTTCTATGCTCATGGCATAGTAAAGCATTGGGTCTAAAATATACCCATGTCTTTCGTCAAAAATAAATTCCAACTCTTTGAAACCTTCTTCACTTAACTTCTTCATGTGTAAGGAGTATTAGTGAAATCAAGAAATGGAAGAAAACCTTCCATCACCATTTCTTCAAGTTAGACTAATCAAGTAAGGATTAAGTCCATGAGACTCTTGCTTATTAGTAAAAAATTTTGGGGATTATGAATAACTCACTTTGACCATTTTTCCTCATCCATATCACCTATATGTGGGAGCAATCCCTTTGTGGCACCTTTCCTATACATGACTTGAGATGGGAGCAAGCCCTCTGTGGAACCTTTCTCATGTCTTTTGGGTTTGGAGAAAACCCTTCATGACACCATTCCTACTTTAGTGTACATGATTGGATCAAGCCATCAAGACCCCTTTCATGTTACACAGGCGAGTTAGAATAGATCCAGTCTTTATGAACCCTTTCTAATAGCCAGAAAGATATAAGTCCCCAGTCGGCATTATTTTTAATCATCTAAGAGTAATTCCCCAACATCCTACTTTTCTACATGATTGGATCAAGCCATCAAGGCCCCTTCATGTTAGAAGGCAGTTAGATTGGATCAAATCTTATGACCCCTTTCTAGCGAAAGATATAAGTCCCCAGTCGGCATTCTTTCTAATCATCTAGATGTAAGTCCCCAATCAGCATCTTACTTTTGTGTACATGATTGGATCAAGTCAT
Source organism: Cymbidium sinense (assembly GCA_021442155.1). NCBI lineage: Eukaryota > Viridiplantae > Streptophyta > Magnoliopsida > Asparagales > Orchidaceae > Cymbidium > Cymbidium sinense. Next base: position 8,765,847 of record CM038232.1, read on the forward strand.
CAAGGCCCCTTTCATGTTACACAGGTGATTTAGATTGGGTCACGTCTTTATGACCCCTTTCTAATAGCCAGAAAGATATAAGTCCCTAGTCGACATTCTTTCTAATCATCTATGAGTAAGTCTCCAGTAGGCAACATACTTTTGTGTACATGATTAGATCAATCCATCAAGGCCCCTTTCATGTTAAACAGGAGAGTTAGATTGGATCAAGTCTTTATGACCCCTTTCTAATAGCCAGTAAGATATAAGTCCCCAGTCGGCATTCTTTCTAATCATCTAGGAGTAAGTCCCCAGTCAACATCCTACTTTTATGTACATTATTGGATCAAGCCATCAAGGCCCCTTTCTTGTTACACAAGCGAGTTAAATTGGATCATAGTCTTTATGACCTCTTTCTAATAGTCAGAAAGATATAAGTCCACAGTCAGCATTCTTTCTAATTATCTAGGAGTAAGTCCCCAGTTGGCATCCTACTTTTTTGTACATGATTGTATCAAGCTATCAAGACCCCTTTCATATTACACTGGCGATTAAGATTGGATTAAGTCTTTATGACCCCTTTCTAATAGCCAAAAAAATATTAGTCCCTAGTCGGCATTCTTTCTAATCATCTAGAAGTTAGTCTCCAGTTGTCATCCTACTTTTGTGTACATTATTGGATAAAGCCATCAAGGCCCCTTTCATGTTAAATAGGCGAGTTAGGTTGGATCAAGTCTTTATGACTCCTTTCTAATAGCCAGAAAGGTATAAGTCCCCAATCAGCATTCTTTCTAATCACATAAGAGTAAGTCCCCTGCATACATAAGTGTAAGTCCCCCAGTTGGTATCCTATTTTGTGGATTGGATCATGTCTTTAAGGACCCCTCTCCCTTTTTCAATAAATTAGAATGGATCATTCCCTTAACAACCCCATCTTATTATCTAATCAAATAGGAGTAAGTCCCCCAGTTGGCTTCCTATTCAAATTTCTAAGGAATGGAATCAAGCCATTAAAGGCTCCATTTCTTTGGACTACTTAAATAGGATTAAGTCCATGTGACCCCTATTTAGTAGTCTAAGTACTGCAGATTAGGATCAAGCATTTCAAGCCTCTTCTTCCTAGCATAGCTTTTGAGGATTGGATCATGTCTTTAAAGACCCCTCTCCTCTTTTTAGCTAGATGGATTATTCCCTTAATATTATTATCTAATCACATGAAACACCCTCCAAAACAAGTATAGGTATGTATATGCCTATCTTTCACAATCAAAGTTAAAACAAAATTAAAATCATGAATTGGAATGCTAAGTTTATGCTTGTATGTTGATCAAACTGGCCAACACCAATATGTGCAGTGTATTCTCGCTGATCCACTACACATATTGAGGGTTCATTGACCTCATTTTTGGAAGAGGTCATTTTAGCAATGAGAATATCTCAAGTTGAAATAGAGATTTCCTAATTCAATATCCAAGTCACTATGCTTAGTAACTTTAGGAAATGCATTTTTGAACTAAATCCAATCTACTTTGTTTGATACAAAATAAAGTCAAATATCCAACATAAATTAAATCAAGTAAATCAATGAAAATAAAATGGAAGTTCAAAGTCAAATCTAAAGTCAACTCTAGTCAACCTAGGATTGACTTAAGTGGGCCCACTTGGTCAAAAAGTCAACCCACTAAAATTTGACCAAATTAAATCATCAAAAATATTTTTAAAAAAATTAAATAAACATGTTTGATCATGATGACAAAGAAATTTGAGTCCATTGAGGCCTAGATTAGGTAAGATAAATTCCTTAAATCAAAATGACCTAAATAGGCTACATTGAACTCAAACCTAAGGAAAATTCAAATCACTTTCAACCAATGCAATTCACATTCAATTAAAAAATGAAATGGAAATGCAATTCACCATTAAATCAATTAACAAATCAACAAATAAAATAAAAAAATAAATAAAAGAAATGAAGAAAAGAGGAAAGAAGGGAAATTGAATTTCCCCTCTTCCCACAACAAGCCAAACCCCGCCCCTTAACAAACATGGCTGCCTTCCAGTGAAGGAAATGAAGGCAATTAGCAATCATGAAAAAAATAATATGGAAAACAAGAAGAGAGACTTCCCATGGAGGATTGAGCAAACACACCTTCACACATTAAAACCGAAGCTAAACGAAAGTTCCCCAAGTGTCCTTAACCACTACAAACCATCAAAGCCAAAAGAGCACTCAAGGGTTGGTCTAGGGAGCAATCCGTAAGGAATTAACCTAATTCCTTTGGCAAGCAAGCTCGGTTCAAGCATTTTAAGCTCTAGGATCAATTGCAAGGCTAACCGCCCAACAAATCGAGATATGCCATTATTGACCTCAAGCTTTTCCTTAAAGAATTCAGTTTTGATCATTTTCATAGGAAACGTGATCTTGAAGTTGATTCAACCGTATAGAATCATAGGATTTCTTTCTACGATCGTGTAACACTTGAAATCGTGTGATTTCGTTACCTATATCAAAAGATATTAGCAAAATACTATCAATAATCATCGGCTCCTGCAAGAATTTAAGGAGACGATCTCCAAGCCGTCCGATCCGTGTACTTGGATCGGACGGCCCAGATCTAGGTGGACCGTGGGATCGATTTCACCCTGTAGGAATCGCAGGATCGATCTGGATGGTCCGTAAGTGATCTCGCATTTTGAACTACACTGGCCCGACGCTAGGTGGCACCAAGCAGAGCAACTCACGATGCACCACGAGGCACGCTGATCCCGCGTGGGACCCCCACTTAAAAAATTGTTAAATTTTAATTAATTTAAAAAAGGCAAAAAATTTCTAAAAATCATATAAAATTAAATATAAATCAAAAAATTACAAATAAAAGCTCTATGGATTCATCTAGATGAGAGGAATCCATAGAAATTAAAATTTCTAATTTTTATTGGGAAATGTTCCCTTAATTTAGGTTTATTTGAAAAACATAAAATCCTAATTACTCTCAAATTAATAATCCTATTAATTTGTAACTTTGGGGAAATGAAATTAAACATAAAATACACTTTAGGTGAATTTTTGGGGATATATTTCTTTGAATTCAAGGGAAATTAAAATTTTATATGCTTAACCTTTTAATTAATTAAATTAATTAACCTTTAATGAAATAATTAGAAAACTTTAATCAAACAACCTTAAATCAACATAATGGACATTAATAAGCATCAGAACACTATTTGAACTTAATTAAACCTATTTGAACCTAATAATCCCTAAATTGACTTAATTAGATAATTAAATGAATTAAATAATTCAATTAAACAACCCAAACTTAATTAAATCATAGTAAATCAACCAGTTAACTAAAAATTATGAATAAACCTCATTGGAAAGGTATTTCAGTGAAAAATTTATAAAAAATAAAACTCTTAATCGAATCTCAATGAAATAATTAAAATCTTAATTACACCATAATTACATCTTTGATCGAGCTGAAACTTTAGAGATATAAAATTGGCATGTAACCCTACTTTCCAGAAATATTTCAAGTCTAAATAATCTCTGGATTAATAGTTTTCAAATTTCTAAATCCTTAGGTCAAAGTTAATCAAATTTTAAGTTAAGAAAATTAATTAAACTATTAAATAAAATGGTAATTCTAACCAATCTCAAAAAAAAACATTAAGAAAATTATTCAGAAACTTATCTAAATATCCTAAGTCAATCAAAGTAATAAAATTCAATCTTAAGAAAATGAAATAAGACCTTAGATTAATAAAACCATTAATTAACTTAAACCTTAAGCTTACAAATCCATAATCTAATAACTTAAGTTAAATTGAATAAAATCAAACTCTTTAAATTAACATAAGCCAAATCAAATGAGACCCACATAGCTTAATTCAAAATGAAACAAATCAAACAAATTAAATCAAATAAAGTAATTTAAACAAACAAAATAACATAGAACTAATCCAAACATAAATAACATCAAAAGGATTAATTAAAATATGTAAGGATCTTAGTTAGACTTTTGGAAATTTTATTAGGATTTAGGATAAATAAGTCAAAATAAAATTCATTCTATTTCTCATTCTTGAAAACCTATACAACTTTAATAATAAAAAATGGAATAAAATAAATAAAATTAAAAACCATTTGAATTGAAATGGTAAAATTAAATTCAAACTTCAAATTTAAATCATTCTTAGACACAACCCACACAGATCTAGATTACTGATTAGATCATTTATTTCTGTTTTGTGATATGTGTTGTGCTTCATGTTTGTGTTGTATTTAGATGATGCTTTATTTATACTGTTATGACATTCTTTCTAGATTTAACATTATTTTTTATTGGGGACTGTGTTAAAGGAATCACTGTAATAAATAGATCATAAAATTGTTGTTTGCTTGGAGGTGTTGAATATCCCTTAACATAGTCCATAGGACGGGTGGGCTTGGTAAGAAACTATTGCTAAGCCCGTATGTTTGTGAAATATAAACTACTTTGTGTGTTCTGTGTATTTCCTAACATCTATTTTACAAGGCTTAGGATTTTTTTTTTGAATTTAAATATAAATTTGAGCTTAGAATTAGGTTAGGATCTATGAAGTTTAGGATTAGTAGGAGCTGACCCAACCAGGAGATGGTGCGGTGGTCCCCTATGGAGCTCGATGGATGTTCTTAGAGAAGGAGACTTTCCTAAAAAGAAGACCCATAGATCTAAACTTGTATTTCTAGGCTGGGTTGTATAAGGGCAGAACTCGGCTGCACATTTTTCTTTCTTCCAAGGTGTACAAGCATTCTGGCCATGCTTCTTTTCAGTATATAATTTAATTTGGCTTGATTTATTTTGAGTGCATAATAGAAACATCATGATTTTCTTATGTTTCTTTCTATGTTATGTTTATGCTGTGATGAATTTGAACGTAGGCTCATAAGATAAACTAAATTTTCTACCCAATTAAATTAATTGAAACATAAAAATAAATACAACTCATAATCTTCATATAAAAGCCTAGGCCATTAAAGTAAAATATGTTGCAACCCCTTAGTTGGATGTTTTAATATCATGCATAAATCATATTGTTTCACTCTTGATTAATGAAGGACTTTCATCCTTACCAAAGAACCTGGGCTGACCTTTGAGAGCCTATGATGGAAGTACACCTTCTTCTATTCTGATTTGACCCATAATCTATTTCTAATTACATGCATTAGGCATAAATTTTATTCTTATGGCCTAAAATGAATATTGAGTTAAAAAATTATAAAAATTTAAAAAAATTTGCATTAGTTAGATGCATCTTCATACCCTACATGATCTTAGGGATTAGGTAGTAAGTTTAGGTTCATCAATTTATTTTCTAAAAATACAACAATTCAGCCATCTTGTATTCATATGACTTAGCCTCATGGTTCTAAAATATGCTTAGGTGATGTTAGTTGGCAGCCTTCTCCATGCAGGTTATAAGTCTAGAAGAGTTAGGGATAGGCTAGTTCCCTCTTGTGAGAAGAATGGCCAATGATTCCCAAGGATAAAATTAGGTCGAGCATCTAACATGTGTTAGAAGCGCCTATAAACTAGGTTCTGAAGCATCCTTTTAGGAATAAGTCTTCAACCCTAGGCATTTCTACAGTCTTGTGCTACTAGATTCTAAGCCCTAGATTTCTAAGAAAATGATAACTTAAAATCTAAAATTAAATACCAAATTTGAAGCCCAGACATAGGATAGATGAAATTTTTACTAGGCATCCCAATATCAATAGACATTTTTTACTCTTTTCTATTTGACTCATAAAAATAACTCTCTCCAATTTGGACCTCTAATTGAATTTCTAAAAATCATTCCTTTGAAAGCTACCTTAATAGTCTTTAGGAATAACCACTGGTTTCTTTAATTGAAAGTATTCTTAGGAAGAGACCCTTCCTAACATGTAATTAACTATAGGGGCTTACCTTTATAGGGAACCATGATTCCAGGATAAAATAGACCTAGTTCTACTCTTCCATGTAGATTAGGGAAAAATACTTTGGTACACGAAAAACCCATTAACCTTAGGAGTCTTTTACTGAAATGATCAAATCCATTATAGGAGAGCATGTTTATCTTTCAAGATAATATGTGTGTTCATTAATGTCATATTTGATCATCTAAAAAAAAATATTCCTAAACTCTATGTGGTGTCATTTCTTTTCTCAATTCTAGAGAAAACACCAACAATAGATATACTAAAAAAATTCTCCCTATCTTGCTGAGGGATTTATATTATACCTTGAGAATGTCTTTATCATGTAAATGCTTTTTTAGGTATCGACCAATAATTGGCGGCATTGATCTTTCACCCTTTAGGTCAATGAGTTGATATGCCCCTCTTTCATACACTTTCTCAATGACAAAAGGGCGCTCCCAGTTAGGATAAAATTTGCCACTGAATTTTTGATTGGGAATAATTGATCTTCTCAACAGTAGGACCAATTCCTCTTTTTGGAATGTTCGAGGTCACACCATATGGTCAAAAGTCCTGTACATCTTTGCTTGATAAACTTCTAAATTTTGATGAGCTTAAAATCTAACTTCATCAAGTGTGTCGAGTTCCTCCATTCTCAAATGAGTATTTTGATCTTCAGTTAGATTATATTGGATGTACTCGAAGTGAAGATAACTCAACTTTAGCGAGAAGAATTGCTTTAGTTTCAAATACCAATGAATAACGAGTGGTTTTAGTCAGCGTCTTATAGGTAGTTCGATATGCCCATAGTGCCTCTATTAATTTAGTATGTCATTCTCTCTTATTTTTAGTAAGGATCTTCTTGAGCAGTTTGACTAATATCTTTTTGAAAGCTTATGCCAAACCATTTGACCTTGGATTACATATTGAAGAGTATCGTCAATCAATTTTGTGTCGATCAACGAATCTATATATCTTTGTATTTTTGAAAGCTATCCCATTATCAAAAATTATTCGATGCAGCACTCCAAATCTATAGATTACATTATGCGTAAAGAAGTTAATCACTCGCTCAGTAGTAACTTCTTTAAATGGGGTAGCTTCAGCCACTTAGAGAAATAATCAGTCGCTATTAGGATGAAGCAATGTTGAGCTGACAACGGCAGATCAATTATTCCAATTACATCTATACCCCAGCATTCGAATGGCCAGGATGCTATTATTGGGTGTAGTGGATTTGGAGGTTGATGAATTATATTTCCATGTACTTGACATTAGTGGCACCTTTTAGCATAATTGATATAGTCTCTCACCATAGATGGCCAATAATAGCCCATCCTTTTAATCTTTATTGCCATCTTGGGACCTGACTGATGTATACCACAAAATCCTTCATGAACTTAAACCATCACTTTGCTAGCTTCATCTACATTTAGGAATCGTAGACACATTTGTTCAAAGGATCTACGATATAGAGTGTTGTTGACGAAAGCATAGCGCAATATTCTCTTCTCAATTTGAGCTATATGTGATTTATTATTTGGTAATTTTTCTTCTTTAAAGTAGTCTATTAAAGGTTGCCTCCAATCATGTGGCTCTTCTACAATAAAGGTTTCACACTGCTTTTCTGAAGCAATGTCATTCTTAGCTCTTCTAGGTATAACTTCTTATTGATTTTGGAGAGGATTAGGAGTAGTATGAGTTGTATCCTACTGTGTCAAATTTAGTAACCCCTTTACCTGCGGGGATTGGTACTTTGCTGGCTCTAGAATTCATCAAGTAAATATCTCGATCATGACATAATCACCATTCATACTTGCCATTTCCTTAATTAATTTTGGTAAGCAATCGACTTTACTATTCTCGTATCAAGAGACTAGAGTTTGTGTAATATTTGGTATTTACTTCATAAGCTCAAGAACTCGCTTGTGGTAGAAAGATAACATTTGGTATAACTTTTTATTGAATTTTATCACTGACTCATCTTTTTCTCCTTTTCATCAAGGTAATGTCAATAATTATTATTTTCTTAATTGCACTAGCGAACCTCTTATGAATATTATCTCTAACTCAGTAAAGGTTTTAACTGAATCATTTGATAATTCTTCATACCACTCGAAAGCTGCTGAGATTAGACTGTTGACAAACTAATGAAAAAGCAGCGCATCATTCCCTCCTATGTTACCACAAGTAGTCTTAAATTGGGCTAGATGTTACTTTTGGTTACCAAGCCCACTAAAAGTATTTATTTCAGTACTAAGTAACCTTTCGGGTATGGCACTTGATCATATTCATCTGGGTATGAGCTCCTTACTCACAAACTTCTCAGCCTACTCTAAAGCTATAATTGTCTTTATCTTTTCATTAATTATTATTTCTAGCTGAGAAGTTATTACCGTTCCAAATGTACTAGCCATATTTTGAATTATCGGCTGAACAGGTAGTTGGTTAACTGCATTCCTCACTTCATGTCTAGCATGTACTGTAGGAGCTTGAGGTATTAGAGTGACTAGTGGTATATCAATTATATTATTAGCTACCTATTGATTAGCATACAAAATAGGTGCTACATTTGATGTGATATTCTTCTGTAATATATCCATCATGATATTCATTTGTACCATCATGTCATTCATCTTGGTACCAAGCTATACCATTTTTTTATCTTTGAGTTCCATTTGATGCTGTAATTGTCTTTGCTCTCTAGCTAGTGTCACAGCGTCAACAAGTATAGGCTTGTGGTGTTTTATTTTTTTGTTTTCAAACATTTGGATATATTTGAAAATTAGAGTTCGGACACTACGTAGATCTACATTTAGGTGATCGCATTAAAGAATGATGTACTATCTCGAGAGATAGAAGTCGCCATCCTATAATGGACCTAATCACTTAATAAGGACTCCTAAGGACATTGAGTCTTTGAATGTACCAAAAAATTTTCTCCTACTTTACATGAAAAAGTAAAGTAGGATTTATTTAAATCGGGTTCGTTAAGTACCCTATGGGGGTAAGGCCCCATAGTTAATTACATCTTAAGGAATGAGATTCCTTAAGAATACCCTCAATTGAGATAAATGATCATTGCCTCCAAAGATTTCAAAGATAGGACTATCAATAAATTAGTTATTTTTCTTTAAAATCAAGTGGGATCTATCAAGAGGAGAGAGTTATTATTGAAACTAAAGGGAGATGAGTAAGGGATTCTCACGATGCTAAAAAGACCAGAGAGCATCCCAAACTATCCTATGGTTGAGCTTTATATTTTTGAAATTGAGGAGAATTATGTGCTTGAGTTGAATTTTTATTAGAAATCTAGGGCTTACAATTCCACAACACAAAATCATGGAAATGCCTAAGAGATGAGGATTTATTCTTGTAGCTCATAAAGGGAAACAACAACATTAGATCCTAAATTTAGGGAGGTTTGGCGAGGGCCAAAGCACGACCTAAATCTAAGGCAAAAAATGGGTATATGATTTATCTCTATAAGAGAGATTAAACCACCCAACTATTGGACTTACATCTACATAGGAGTGGCCGCCAACTAACTCCTCCTACAATTTTAAATATATGTAGGCAAGTCTTATGCTTTACAAGATGGCTAAGTCGTGTTGGTTTTCTTTTTCTCTCTGGAATAGAGAAAAGAAATGACACCACATAGAGTTTAGGAATATTTTATTTAGATGACCAAATACAATATTAAGGAATACACATATTATCTTGAAAGATAAACATTCTTTCCTGTAATGGATTCAATCATTTCAATAAAAGACTCCTAAGGCTAATGGGTCTTTTGTGTGCTAGAGTATTTCCCCCTGAACTACATGGAAAAGTAGAACAAGGTCAAATTTATCCTGGGATCATGGTTCCCTATAAAGGCAAGCCTCTATAGTTAATTACATCTCAAGAAGGGTCTCTTCCTAAGAATACTCTCGATTAAAGAAATAAGTGGTTATTCCTAAAGACTACTAAGGTAGCTTTCAAAGGATTGATTTTTGAAAATTCAATTGGGAGAGGTCCAAATTGGAGAGAGTTATTTTTAAGAGTCAAATGAAAAAGAGTAAGAAATGCCTATTGATATTGGGATGACTAGTAGACATTTCATCTATCCTATGATTGGGCATTAAATTTGGGATTTAATGTTAGAATTCAAGTTATCATTTTCTTAGAAATCTAGGACTTAGATTCTAGCAGCACAAGACTATAGAAATGCCTAGGGTTGAAGACTTATTCCTAAAAGGATGCTTCAGAACCTAGTCTACAGGTGCTTCTGACACATGTCAGATGCTCGACCTAGTTCTATTTTGGGAATCATTGGTCATTCTCTTCACTTGAAGGAACTAACCTATCCCTGACTCTTCTCGACTTACAGCCTGCTAGAGAAGGATGCCAGCTAACACCACCTAATCGCATTTTAAAACCATGAGGCTAAGTCATATGAATGCAAGATGGCTGGGTTGTTGCAATTTTAGGAGAGAAATCTATGAACGTAGACTTACTCCCTAATCCCTAAGATTATGTAGGGTATGAAGATGTACTTAAATAATGTAGATTTTTCAAATTTTAATAATTTTTGACTCACGATTCATTTAGGCCATAAGGATACAATTTATGCCTAATCCGTGCAATTAGAAAAAGATCATGGGCCAAATCAAAATAGAAGAAGGTGTACTTCCATCATAGGCTCTCAAAGGACAAGCCTAGGTAAAGATGGAATTCCTTCATTAATCAAGAGTGAAATAATATGATTATGCATGACATTCAGCTAAGGGGTTGCTACATATGATATCTTATTTTAATACCTAGGCCTTTATATGAAGATTATGAGTTGTATTTATTTTTATGTTTTAGTTGATTTAGTTGGGTAGAAAATTTAGTTTATCCTATGAGCCTACGTCTAAGCATACATCACAGCACAAACATAGCACAAACAGAAACCTAAGTAAAGCATGTTGTTTCTATTGTGCACCCAAAATAAATCAAGCCAAATTAAATTATATAAGAAATAGGCCAATGTAGCTGGGTATTGCTGTACACCACGGAAGAAAGAAAATTGAGCAGCCGAGTTCTGTCCTTATACAACCCAGCCTAGAACTACAAGTTTAGATCTATGGGTCTTCTTTCTAGGAAAGTCTCCTTCTTGTGGACATCCATCACTCCACAGGGGACCATCGCACCATCTCCGGTTAGTCACCCTCGCTAATCCTAGACCCCATAAATCCTAACCTAATTCTAAGCTCAAATTTACATTTAAAATTCAAAGAAAATCCTAAGCCCTGCAAAACAGATGTTAGGAAATACATACATCATATAGAGCAGTTTAAATTTCACAAACATATGGGCTTAGCATTAGTTGCTTTCCAAGCCCACCTGTCCTATGGACTATGTTAAGGGATTTTTAGCACCTGCAAGCAAACGATAATTTTATGATTTATTTATTACAGTGATCCCTTTAACACAATACCCTACAGAAAATAGTGTTAAATCTAGAAAGGACACCCTAACATCTAGTCTAACGAACAAACAAACCTAGGCATCCAATCTAAAGCAACACACTATGTCATACATGTGAAACACAAAATAACATATCATAGGAGATTAAAAGAAAATCACAGAACGATCTAACCTAGATCTAGGGTTTGTGGCCTAAATAATCTAGTGTGTGTAGAAGTGGGGTTTGTGTGGTAAGTCTTTGCTAGGCCTTTAAGTTTAAGTTTTGAAGTTTGAAATTTGAATTAGTTTAATTTTTACCATTGGTTGGTTTCAATTCAAATGATTTAATGATTTAATTTTTATTTTTTTATGTTCATTTTATTTGGTTAAAGTTGTATAGGTTTTCAAGAATGTGAAATAGAATGAATTTCATTTTTAGGTGACACTCACTTTTTTCTGCATCCTAAATCCTAATGAGGTTTCCAAAAGTCTAACTAAAATCCCTAAGTATTTTAATTAATCCTTTTGATTTTATTTATGTTTGATTTATGTTATTTCATTTATTTGAATTGCTTTGTTTGATTTAATTTATTTAATTTATTTCATTTTGAATTAAGTTATATGGATTTCATTTGATTTGGCATATGTTAATTTAGCGAGTTTGATTTAAGTTTGATTTCATTCAATTTAACTTAAGATATTAAATAAGCTTAAATTTTAAGTCATTTAATATGATTTAATATCTTAGGATTGTTCATTGATTATTCTTAACCTAAAATACTTAGGTTAATTACTTGATCTGATTTGATTAATCTAGGTTTTAAGTTTATTATTTAAATTCATTAAAGATAAGTGATTTTATTAAGTTTAACTTAAGTTGTTCAATTATATTTGAATTTTATTATGCATTAATTTTCTTAAAACTTGTTATTTGATAAGATTCTATGACTTGGGAAGTTTTGATGAATTACCCTAAGAATTTATGATGTTTATTTCAGTTTAGTTCAATTTAGTTTTTAATCCAATGAATTAATGATTTTTAATTATTATTTCATTCATATTGACCTAGAGATTTGGAAAATCAAGAATTCCAAATTTATAAACCAATTTGGTTTTAGATAATTATGACAAGTGGGGTTACATGCCAATTTTATGTTCCTAAAGTTTTAGCTTAATTAGAGATGTAATTAGGGTATGATTAAGCTTTTAATTATTTCATTAAAACCTAAATTATGATTAATTTATTAAGATTAATTAAGTGATTTTATTTTTCTTATTCTTCACTGAAATACCTTTCCAATGAGTGTTTATTCATAATTTTTGGTTAACTGGTTGATTTATTATGATTTAATTAATTTCAAGTGATTTAATTGAATTATTTAATTCTTTTGATTATCAAATTAAGTTAATTAAGTTAATTAAGTTTATATTAGGTTTATATTAGTTTAATTAAGTTCAATTATTATTCTCATGTTCATTATTTTAATTTAAGATTATTAAATTAAAATTTTATAATTATTTTATTAAAGAGTAATTAATTTATTTAATTTAAGGGTTAACTCACATTAAATTTTAATTTCATTTTATTTCAGAGAATTAAATCCCCAAAAATTTACCTAAGGTATTTTTTAATCTTAATTTCATTTCCCCAACATTTCAAATTAATTGGATTATTAATTTAAGAGTAATTAAGGTTTAATGTTTTTAAATTAAACCTAAATTAAGGAAAAATAACCTAATAAAATTTGGATATTATAATTTTTTTGGATTCCTCTCATCAAGACGAATCCATATAGCTTTTATTTATATTTTTCTGATTTTTCTTTGATTTGTTATGATTTTTTGAAGTTTTTTGAATTTTTAAATTCCTTAAACCGTTAGTTAACATTTTTTTAAGTAAACGGGCCCCACGCGATTTAACTAAATTGAGCGTGCTTAGTTTTGGACCATCCGATCGAAGATCTGATGGTCGATATCGATACCGCGGTTTAGCGGGATCGAGCCGCGTGTCACACGCGGGTTGATCCGGCGTGATGATCCGGGACCGTCCGATCACAAATCGGATGGTCCAGATCATTCCCGCAGTTCCTAAAAGGGATTTAATCAGAATTAGCAGCCTAGATCTGGACCATCCATCTCTTTTTAAAAGAAATAGACGGTCTTGATTGCCTCTCCCCATCTGCCGGACCATCCAACTTATTTTGCTAATAACTTTTGATCTATACAACCAAATTGGATGATTTAAAGTGCTACATGATCGTTGAAAGATGCTCTTTCAATCCATATGGCTTGATATCACTAGAGAACAACTCTTGTATGGAAATGATCAAGGTCAAAAGCTTTACATAAAAAGAGGGGTTGTTAATAGCATACCTCGATTTAGGGAGCTTTAGACGTTGAAATCAATTCCACTAGCTTTGTTCTTCAAGGAAAGTCCCCCTGAAGAATTGAGCTAATTCCTTGTGGGTTGATCTCTTGCCCAAGCTTTAGATTGAATTTTTGATTTTGGTGTTCCCAATGGTTGAGAGCACTTGGAGGGTGGGGGAGCTTTCGTTTCCACTTCGTTTTTAGTGGAGAAGATGTTGGAATGCTTCTTTTTTTTGCTTGAGGAAGGGTATGGTGCCTGAGAGCTTATTCCTTTTCTTTTAGAAGTGTGTATATCTTCTTTTTTATGCCTGGCCGAAACCTCATATATCATTTTCATTATATTTTTTTTTCTTGGAGAAGCCAACTCTCTCTTGAAGGTAGCCATCACTTGAAGGCTGCCATCCTCTTAAGTGGTGGGGATAATAATTTTCTTTTTTTTTTAAAAAAATTTATTTAATTTTATTATATATTATTTTTTTTTCTCATTTTCATTCTTTTTTTTATTTTTGTTATTTTAATTTTATTAATTAAGGAGATTAATTTTATTGGTTAATTTTAATTTTGGAAAATTTGAGTTGATCCTGTCCAACCTAAGATAAGTTCTCTAGGTCAATAGGTATGATGTCCTAAGCATTGGATTAGGAGAATTCTATTTGTGATTAGGATCTCTTAAGTGCTAAATTAACCTCATTCAAAAATGAGGTCAACAAGTCATTATTTATTTAGAAAGGAGACTAAGTCCTTACACACACTTTCTAAGATACTAAATCATGAAGGGAATGAATAATGACTTAAATCTAATGCAAATTTTGTTAAGTTTTATTTTAATTTTTGGACAATTTATTTGACACAGACTATGGGATTTCATATGCCTAATGCATGAGAAATTGGTTATGGGCCAAAATTAGCAAGAAGGAGGTGTGTTTCCACCATGGCTCTCAAAGGTCAAGTCATTTTCTCTGGCAAAGGTGGAAGCCCTCCATTAGCAAGAGTGAAGCAATATGATTTATGCATAATGTGACACATACAACATGTAGGTAAGGGGTTACTAAATATTTTATTATCTTGACTTATGTCCTAGGCTTTAAGTGAGGTTATGAGTTGTTTAATTTAATTTTGAGTTGATTAATTTGATAAAAAATTTATTTATTTCCTAAGTGTCTAATTGTATCCAAGTCATTCAACAATCACCAAGCAATTAATTAACTAGGAAAATCATGCCATTTTTAATGCGTAAGCTAAACAAATATCAAGCAATTTTATAAAGCTAGCGTAAAATAATAAGAGGTCGATGTGGTCAGGTACTACCGTGCAACTTGAAAAGAAATGTGGGTAGCCAAACTCTACCCTTATACAACTAATATTACAAATAAATAATTACAATTTAGAAGGAATTCATGTTATGGGGGTCTTCATTCTTCATCCTTTGTTCTTCATTTCGTCCTTTCTTTCTTTCCTTTGGTTTGACTTGGGTTGTAGTTTATTCCAAGGCTTCACATGGTATATTAGACATGGTCTTATAATCAATGTTCACCTTAATTCCCCCTCA
The DNA here is from genome assembly GCA_021442155.1 of Cymbidium sinense. NCBI lineage: Eukaryota > Viridiplantae > Streptophyta > Magnoliopsida > Asparagales > Orchidaceae > Cymbidium > Cymbidium sinense. The sequence goes on from CM038232.1 coordinate 8,781,119, forward strand.
ACATTCATTCAAAATCTTAATTGTAAAATGTATATCAAAATGGGAAAGATAAATCTAACTAAACTTTCAAAACAGAGATTAGCTGAACATACCACACAACCCAAGCAGTTATATGAATAAATTAAATTTAACACCCCACAATGGGTAACCAAATCCACCTGTACTAATTTGGGTTATGCTTAGGGGTATAAGCAACTTGCACAACAAAAATATTTTATATTTTTATTACAGTGCCCCTTAAGCACAACCCCCTACAAAAAATATGATTAAACTAAGATCGCCCTATCATACAAACTACGCACATGCACCCTAACATCCATTCTAAAAATATTACATCATAAAATAAAATCTTGCATTAAACTATGCACCGTCCTAACATAAAGCTAGAAATGGTAACTTAGCCTAATATGTGTGTTATTTAAGGCTTGTGTGGCATGTCTTAGCCAGGCTTTAAGGTTGGAGTTTTCTAAATGTGAAAAGTTCAATTTAGAGGGCGATTTAATTTTAAGTGATTTAGTTGATTTGTCAATTTTAATAGGTGATTTGATTTGATTTGAATGGACCTACACTAAGTTACTAAAGGTTATGAAGAGAAGAAAAGAGAAGAGAACTTCTCCTTCATCTCTACCTAAAGCATTTCTAAGGTAAATTCATTAATGATTTTTCATTAGTGAGTGCTTTATTATACATTTTAATTAATCCTAAGTTTAGATTTACTCTAAATAGCTCTATTCAACAAGAAAGACATCTTAAAATTAGTTATGGTAGATCACTACCACATGACACACACCCATTTGTTTCTTTCCACCATGCATACCATGCATATGAATAATCCTAAGCATAGCTATACATGCAATGCAAATTTTAGCACACTTTGATGATGAATGCTAAGAGATATGATTTGAAAAATTGGAATGTTCCATGAATGCATGTCTTTATTATGTAGAAAAAGGGCAATTTTCATCCATTAACCAAAAATGAACATCCACATGCATAAAAGATATAAGTGAGTATAGTGCCATTATTTTATACACCAGGAGTTTAAGGTATAAGATCTACTTAGGGCTACATAAAGCCTCGCAGCCCCAGGATGTCCAGACTAATATACCACTTTTCTTAAATACAAGTAGATGTACAAAAAGAAACAAATGGATGAATAATCATGAAAAAGATTTTTGTTTGATTTGGTTATATAATTTACATGTGTGATATGAAGATCCTTCTTAAGTCATAACATAGAAATGCATAGGAATAAATTTTGGAAAGTGTTATGTTCTTTTCAAATGAACTATACACTTTGCAAATCCTATGTAAATCCATGTTAAGAAAAAGGAAAGAAAGCTTCATAAGGCACATCTTATGCTATAATCATATGCAAGCTTATAAGTATTCATAAGTAGCATCACTTCATTAATAATCTTTGATTTATAAGTTTTAAAAATAATTTTTGGTTTAATAGTGATAATTGCCACTCATATTCTTAATTTTAGCCAACACATATAATTTGACATAAAAACAATTTATTTAATTTATTTTTTAAAAGAGATGAATGCATGATTTCATATGTCAAATAATATTTAGCATGCTTAGAAAGAAATAAAGGGATGTAAGCACATGACTTCATACACCCTAATTAATTCCTAAAGACAATCATGCAAAATAAGATTATTTAAAATGAATCAAAATTCTTTAAAGAGATTTTTATTTTTGGATTTGATTTGACTTAGGAAATGTGAAAAGAGTTTATTGGTCCTAACCCATTTCCCCCATGTGTGAATTAGTTTAGTTTAAGTTTAGAACAATTAGGTTGATTTTTAATTTTTGTTTAGGTTAAGGTGTGAATTAAATTCATTAATTGTCCCTTACCTACACCACTTTAACATAACTAAAAAGTAATTATGAGCCAATATATGATTTGCAACCGCATGAAATTTAAATCAGCAATGCACCTAAGAAAGAAAGGGGCCTAATGCAATTGGCTCATAATTATTGATTAATTAAGCTAAAGAGTTTCATTAAGTACTTTCATAACCATCCTACACATGTAGTTTGATTATAATGTTCTTTAAAAGCCTCTTAAGTTATTGAATACCTAAGAATCTACCCAAGATTAAGTGATTAGGTTCTAGAATGATTTGACTTTGAATTTGGTTAATTAAGCCAATTAGTGAAGTGATTAAGTCATTAATAAAATTTCAAATTAATTAAGTGTTTATCCAAATGAAATAAACTTAGGGGAAAAGAATGGAAAAAAATTCTGATCTCATACCCTAAGTCCATTCACTGTTCCATGATAATTAGCAAGCATAATTAATGAATTTATCACTATTTATTAGGTTAATTAGTCATTTAATTAATTAAGAGAAGGATTAAGGATGAAATAAGCAATTCCCCTAATTAATCCAACAATAAATTCTAAGAAAATCACGGGAGGTAGAGGTCATCCTGCTAATTATTCTTAGGAAGTTTGGAATTAATTGCTGAAGAAATTAAGGAGTAATTAGCCTAATTATATTTCCAATAAAAATCAAATTGAGTGAAAATTACTGTTCAAAATCAATATATTTTAATTTTATGTTATTTTCCTTTAAATTATCTTTAAAATGAACTTGAGTTTGTTCTTTTTAAGATTTTTTTTATAATTAGTTATGATTTTAGGAAGTTCCAGGATTAAAATTATATTAATTAATGCTAATAAAACCCCTAACCCCATCGGGCCATGTGGTGGCTAACGCGGCGTGCTATCCACATAGCATGACGGGATAAGTTATTTAAGTTGTCACATTTTTCGCTGAGTCAGCCGACGATGGATGCAGTTTCTACACGGGTCATCCGATCTAAGATTGGATGAACAGGATTAATCTTGTGATTTATGCTTAAATCAGAGGGAGATTTATCATGATTTAATCACAATCGTCCATTCTAATCACACAAAATGGACGGTGTGAGATCTATCTCCTCTCGAGCGGTGAGAGACGGATGCCATCCATCAATCGTCGCTCAATCCAAGCTCGCACAAGCTAGAATGGAGTTCAAACTCACCCCACACCTTCGGGGAGGCACAAGCAATGAATCTAAAGGTCAATATCTCAATGGATTACAATTTCTTTCACAAAGGACCAAGCAATTTTTATCCTAAGATCGATTATCAGTAATACCTCACCAGAAGCTATCACTAATTTTTCCAATGGTGGAGGTAGCTTCGTCTAGTAGAGATGAAGCCCTGTTGAAGGTATCAAGTTTTGATTTGAAGTGGATGGCTTGGTTGACCAAGCTCCCCTTCAAAGGTGATCAGCCTTGATCAAAGTCCTCCTTCCTGTGGCTTGGTGACTTGGGAGTTGACATGATTAAGCTTGACAAAGTCCCTTGATGGTGCTTGCAAGAGTAATTTGGATTTGATGGATAATTGAGTGAGTTGGAATTTGGATTGGCCTCCCTTATTTTGGCTTGAGCAAAATTGAGAAGGAGAAATGGGGGGGGAGCTCAGGAATGCTTGCCAAGGATTGGAGAAGCTTGGTTTCGATTCCTAGAGCTTAGTTGAATCGAGTGAATCTTTGGCTTGAGTGGGAATGAGGGGGAGTATATCTCCCCCACCTTGGATCGGACGACCGAGAGATGAGTTACCATTTTAGCTCGATTGCTAAGATTGGATGATCAGTTTTAGTTGCAAAATAACCCACGTGAGTCATTTAGGCAAAGGAGTGGAGTAGAGTGAGTGCCCATGTGCTAGGTGAGTGCAATTGGCAATCCAAGTGTTCAACTTTCATTGGAGGGTTAGTTTTTCCTTGGATTGGATCATGGCCAACCCAGACCCATTGGGTCATGTTCACCACCCTCCTTGGCTTCTAAGTGGACTACTAAAAGGGTGTAAATTGCCTTGAGAAAGAATGTGACCAAAATTTAAGTGAATTTGGTCATAGGATACCCTTTGACCTAGGATCAAAGTGGTCATTTGGCCATGATTTTGATTCGGGTAGATTTGAAATGATTCAAAAATGGGTTGGGCCAAATTTCAAGTGATTTGGAGTTCATTTGATTTTAATTGGTTCAATTTGACCCATTTAGGTCAAAATGGATCAATTTGGATTAGGTTGACCAATTGGTCAAATTGGGTCAAACCATGGGTTAAGTCAAGTTCAAATGATCATTCAGAGCCTATGGATGTCTTTGGTTTGGTTCAATTTTGTTTAGATTTGGTTTTGGTTCATTTAGTTTCATTTAGGTCAATTGGGACAAGTTGAACAATTTGACCCATTTGACCCAATTGGGTTAGGTCATAAGTTGGTTTAGGCTTGGTTGATCATTTGAAGTGTTTTGCAAGTTTTAGTTCAAATCAATTTTGGTTTGATTTAATTTCAAGTTGATTTGACCTTTTAGGTCAAGTTAGGTTCATAGTAAATTGGGCTATGTTAGGTATAATTGGTCAATCAATGCTTTGGTCAAGTTCAACAATCAATTTAGAATGAATTTGACCCATTGGTTGTAATCAATTTAGCTTAGATCAAGATTTCACCCATTTTGACTTTTTAGGTCAATTTGGGTCAACTTGGGCCAAGTGCCCAATTGGTCTTGGTTTAGCTCAATTGATGGCTAGGTCAAGTTCAATAATTGATTATGGATTGGCTTAGATCAAAGGTTTTAATCAATTTGGCCTATGGTGAATCTTGGCTAGTCTGAGTTTCATTTGGGTAAAATGTTGACTTGGTCAAAGGCTAAGTTTGACTTGGTTTGACCCAATTTGAGTGATTGATCATCGTAGGATGATTGTTCCTCACAATGTGAGGCTTAGATGGGCTTACTTCAATCTAATTTAGGTTGGATGAGAATTTGGATCAAAAAGGTCCTTTAGGTCACTTTGGGTGAAGTGAGCCTAAAGGGGTCAATTAGCTTGATCACGGCTTGATTCAAGTTTGGTTGAACTTACATATGGACTTATGATGGAAATATAAATTCAATTGCATGTGATTTGGAGTCAAATGGGTTTTGGTTCATTTGACAATTTCAAGTTAAAAGGATGACATGGGTTGATTTGGGTTAATTTGATTTTGGTTTGATGATTGAAGTTTATGCTTATATTTGGGCATGTGATTGAAGAAGTGATTGTTTGAAGAGAAAATACAAGGGTTTGGATTGATTTAAGAGTGATTTGGCTGCCAAGTTCAAGGATTTGACTTGAAAGAGTATAAATTGGATTTTGATTTGAGTTTTGAATTAATTTTTGGTTATTTGAATTTATATTTCATTTATATTTGTGAATATAAATGAGAATATAAATGGGTTATGAGAAAATATTTTGAGTTTGGAGTGGTTTGGATTTGATTTAAGCTAAGTTCATAAGATAAAATCAAAGGGCTTAGAAAAGGTTTTAGGATTTGAATCCAATCATGGGTTTCAATTATTTGACTTGAATTGATTTATGATTTGGATTTTGGAATTGATTCATGATTTGAGGAAATCTATTAAGTTGGAATTGATTTAAGGTTTGATTTTTGGAATTTATTTATGATTTGAGAAAATCAATTAAGTTGGAATTGATTTAAGGTTTGATTTTTGGAAATGGTTTATGATTTGAGAAAATCATTTGAGTTAGAATTAATTTAAGATTTGATTTGGATTGGTTTGATCTGAGAAAATCAATTAAGTTGGAATTTATTTAAGGTTTGATTTTGATTGGTTTGAAGGAGAGAAGCAAGGATTGGGTTCAAGCTATAGGGTAGGCAAGTTCTCTAATACCCCTAAGGCATAACCTATTCCTATGGCTAACTCTTCTAAGTCTATAGGGTTAGGATAAGTGTTCACCTAATCACTAGAAATGTCTTAAGACTAAGAAACTCTTAGTGTCTAAGGGAGTCCTATGTCTAAGATGGAGAAGTTGAGAGCTAACTCTAAAAGTGAGGTCAACAAAGGCTCAATAGGTGTGGTGTGACTAACAAGGCATACCGCATGTATTGATGTTGACCAAGATGATCAATAATGTTCGAATGATCACAAGCACTAGCCGAAATGATCTACTCCTAAACCTGAGGTGTAGATTGAAGCAAAATCTTAGCACAATGCTACTCTACTTATGTAAAGAACATAAGAGAGCAAAGGGGGAATCCACTAGGGATTGAGTATGTGAGCCTTCCACTAGAGAAAAAAAGGCTCAAGTTATCTACTAGGGGATAAGAGGTTGTGAATCTGCTGAGGGATTAGAATTCAGAATCCACTGGGGATAAAAGATGTGAACCTTCTACTAGGGGAAAAGGTTTAGGTTGGATTGAGTTGACTCCTAGGGAGATTGGAATGATTTGCATCTCCCTGAGGAGAAATTAATTGATTTAATTATTTAATTGGGCTCCACTGGGGGAGATAGGGTTGGTTTTGCATCTCAATGAAAATAAGCTGATTGATCTGATTGTTTAATTTGGCTCCATTATGGGAGGTTGGCTGATTTTGTTTTAGATTTTAGATTTTTAATTTTGAGATGGACCCTATTGGTTTGTGATGGGCTACACTGAGTAGAGGCCATATTGTCTTTGGCCTACATTAGATTTACCAATCGAAAGGGGTAGTCTACCAACCACATGGTAAAACTATCCAACAAAAAGGGGTGTCTTTTGGTTTACAGCAGTCAATTCAGGGAAGAAAGCACGGGGACTCATATCCTCATAAATAAAAGTCCACTGAGGTGACATATTAGCAAAGTAACATATTTACCCGACCTAGGGCTAACTACTGAGTGAATGCCGCTGTGAGACTTTGATGAACTCAAAGATAGTCAAATGTAATTTAATTTTAATTATATTTGATGGATCCCGTCAATTTGTGATGGACTGTACTGAGTAGGAACTGTGTTGGCCCTGTCCTACATTCAAATTTATCGATCTAAAGGGAGAAGTTTCCCAGCCGAGGGGAGAACTATCAAACAAAAGGGGTTGCCTTTCAGTGTGCAGCGACTGTATTAAAAAGAAAGTATAGTAGACTTACATCCTCTAAAGTAGGGATTAGTCTCTGGGGTAATCAGTTGACGAGGCAATGGATCGAACCCAACTTTAGGCTGAGTACTGAGTGAATGCCTATGGGGGACTTAGAACAGTTCATAGATAATCAAAATTAATTTCATTTTAATTATATTTGATGGATCTCGTTAGTTTGTAATGGACTGCACTAAGTACGGGCCATGTTGGCCTTGACCTACATTCAGATTTATCGATCCAAAAGGAGTAGTTTCCCGATTGAGGGAAGAACTATCTAACCAAGGGGCACCTTTCGGTGTGTAGTGGATATACTAGCGAGAAAGGGTAGTAGACTTACATCTTCTAAAGTAGGGATCAATCATTAGGGAAATTAGTTTACGAGGCAATGGATCGAACTTAACCTTAGGCTGATTACTGAGTGAATGCCTCTGGGGGACTTAAATTAGCTCAAAGACCACTGGGGTGACACATTAGCAAGGTAACTTGTCAACCTGACCTAGAGTTAACTACTGAGTGAATGCTGCTGGGGGACTTAACTCAGCTCGAAAAGATAGTCAAAATTAATTTCCTTTTAATTATATTTGATGGATCCCGTCAGTTTGTGATGGACTGCACTGAGTAGGGGCCATGTTGGCCTTTACCTACATTCAAATTTACCGATCCATAGGGAGTAGTTTCCCAGCCGAGGCGAGAACTATCCAACCAAAGGGGTTGCCTTTGGTGTAGTGGTTGTACTAGAAGAAAGTAGTAGACTTACATCCTCCAAAGTAAGGATTGTCGCTAGGGTGATTGATGAGGCAATGGATAACCCAACCAGTAAATTGAGTGAATGTCATTAGGGGACTTAGATCAGCTCAAAGAAATTAATTTCATTTTAATTATATTTGATGGATCCCGTTGGTTTGCGATGGACTGAACTGAGTAGGGGCCATGTTGGCCTTGACCTACATTCAGATTTACTGATCCAAAGGGAGCAGTTTCTCGATCGAGGGGAGAACTATCCAACCAAAGGGGTTCCTTTCGATTCGCAATGGTCAAGTTAGGGAAGAAAGCATGGGGGCTCATATCTTTCACAACAAAAGACCACTGGGGTAACACATAAGCAAGGTAACATGACAAAGGTCGCTCATCGGTTCGTCATGCTAGAAAGAATGCATAGTAGGCTTACATCTTCCAAAGAGAAATGACTACCGGGGCAACCTATTTGTGGAAAAATAGATTGAACTCGACCTAAGGGCGACTATAGAGAGAGTACCGACCTAGGGACTTATCTCAACTCAAGTGTAGTCAGGCAATTCCTATATGGAGTTTTGCTCACACTGCCCTAAAGATAGGATGTCTGCTTGGGGAAAAGGGCCACTGGGGGCTTGAATTTGTAATCCATAAGCAAATAAGTTTATTTATTTATCATGGACCCTGTTGGTTTGCAAGCGATCATAATGAGAAGGAGCTTATATTAGCCTAGACCTATCTCAAATTTACTGGTCCAAGGGAGAATCTATGCATCCAGAAAAAATCCTCCAACCACAGGGGTGATTACTAGGAAAGGGGGGCTGTCCAATCCAAGATTAACCCGAGTAGTGTCTAAATGAGGTCGCTAAGGATGTAATCCAAATAGAGTGCTCACAGGGTAGGGGCCACTAAGGTCTTTATCCAAAACCCTGTAAAAAAAAGTCTATAGGTATTCGTTGGCCAACTCAAGGATAAAGCACAGAGACTGACATCTGCCAAGATTGGTGTATCCACAGGGTGAGTCATTGTCGGCGTAGAAAGAACCTCTCCAATAACTAGGTGCCCAGGTGGTTTGTGACTGGGAAAGCATGAGGACTCACATCCTCTATGGTAGAATTGATTGCAGAATAGTTCATCTTGGTTCGGGGTTATATCCGACTGGGATGACTCTTGAATGAATACGGGGGACTTATATCAACTCAAAAGTAGTCGAGAGGAAAGGATCCACTGGGAGACTTATCCTAAACCTCAAGTGTACTTGACCTAGGCAGTTAATGATGGTTAGTTCAAGAAGAAAGTGTATAGGCGTACATCCTCTTAAACAAAGTTAACATGAGGTAGCTTACTGGCTATGCAACAAGGCCTACCAAAATAATAAAAAGCTTATTGGTTTGCAACAGTCAAGTTAGGAAGAAAGTGCAAGGACTCACATCTGCCCAATAAGTGACCATTGAGGTGATATGCTAGCAAGGTAACATGTCGACTCGACCTAGAGCAACTAATGAGTGAGTGACACAGGGGCTTTCTCCCACATCAAAATAGCCTAAGATAAAAGATATGTGCTTGTGTATGTGTTAAAGGAGGGCAGGATGTCACATGGGTTATCTTACTCCTATCCTAAAACACGCTTAAAAGTTGATGAAATGGTGCCATGAATGGCAGTTGTGATCCCACCAAGAAAGGATGCCGCTTGGGTTTGCTTACAGCTAACTTAATCATGCAAGTCAAAATAGGATGTCGTTTGGGTTATCTTACACCTACTCTAGTAGCGCTGGGAAATTATGTTTAATTTTTGTTCATATTGTAAAAGAGGAATATGATGGTGCTTGGGTTCTCTTGCACCTACCCTAAACACATCGTGGCAGATTCGCAAACAACGCTTTGAGTGAAGAGAATATTTTGATGAATTGGAATAGAATTTTGAGGATAATTGCTTTCAAACATGATTTCATAGATAATATTTATTCAAATAAAGCCCATTAATTGGAAACATCGGGCGTTCTCCTTTACAATTAATGAGTTGATAAGATCTTCCTTGGTAGGCCTTCTCTATAACTAAAGGGCCTTCTTAAGTGGGTTCAAACTTACCTCATATTTTTTGACGGGCAACAATTGGTCTCCTTAGAACTAGAACAAGCTCTCCTACTTGAAAAGCTCTAGGGTGGACCAGCTTATTGTGAGGTTGAATCATCTTAGCTTTGTATAACTTGAGGTTCGCAGGTAAGCATCTCTCCTCCAAACCTTTGAGCTCTTCTAACACCTAGCATTACGCTTTTGTGATTTTACTATCCACTATTTCCTTAGTGATGTGAGCTGAACTTCTAATGGCAGAACTGCTTCGAACCCATATACTAAGAAGAAAGGGGTAGATTTGGAGTTCTGTATGTGGTGTGGTATGCCCACAAAGCTTCAACCAACTGCTCATATCACTGTCTTTTGTTATCATTGATGTCTTCTTTAGTATCTGGAAGAGAGTTTTGTTGATTTCTTCTGCTATACCGTTTACCCTCAGATAGTAGATGGTGGAGTATCTCCAATCTATGTTGTGTCTCCTGGCAAAACTATTGATCTTAGTGCTTTTGAATGCAGAACCATTATCGAATTTAATTCTTCAAGGCACCCCGAACCTATATACGATATGGTTCTTGAAAAACTGGAGCACATGCTGAGCTGTGACCTCTCTAAGTGGGACTGCCTCCACCCACATGGAAAAGTAATTGGTGGTAGCTAAAATGAACCGATGACCCTTGGAAGAAGGAGGTTCAATAGGACTCACTATGTCGATACCCCAACACTTAAATGGCCATGAGGCCAATGTAGGGTATAGAATATTGGGTGGTTGATGTAGGACCACACCGTGTACCTAACACTGATGGAATCTCCTAGCTAAATCCATGCAGTCTATAATCATCAAAGGCCTATATTATCCTAGTCTCTTGATCTTTGCTTTCATCTTTGGACCGGATTGATGTGCTCTACATAGACCTGAATGTACTTCAGTCATGATCTTACGGTCATCATGTTTAGCTAAATAATGTAACCACATATGATCGAAAGACCATCGATACAAGGTGTCATCTACGAGAGCATAGGAGAGAGCTATCCATTTCATCTAATGGGCTTGTGATTTATCTTGAGGTAGTTTGTTTGTATTCAGGTAATCCATCAATGGTTGCCTCCAATCTAGCTCATAGTCCTTTTTAGTAATGGAAACCTCCCCTTCAAGAGAGAATCTTTCGATGAGTTCAGCATCAATAAGGGATAAGACTTGTCTATTTTGGACCCTTATTGGAATGAACTCATTTTCCAGACATGCCAATTCCTTAGAGAGTTTGGCCAAAGCATCTACTACTGTGCTCTCTCCTCAAGGAACCATGTAGATGGTGACCTTAGGGATTTAGGCCAACAGCTTCATGGTGTACTCATGGTAGTGACGAAGTTTAGGTTTAGGAACCTTACAGGAGCCAGCAATCTGGTTGATGACCAGCTGAGAATCTCTATAGATGTTGATGCTTTTGACACACAGTGTAATGACTAACTCTAGATCAATAATCAAAACCTCATACTCAACTTCATTGTTGATGCATGGATTGGAGAGATAGTATGAGAATCTCATCACATCATGATCTGGAGTTAAGAGAACTATTCCTACCTCTGCCTTTCTTGGAAGAGTAGATCGTGGTTATTCTCCTTTTTGAAAGGAAGTTGCACCATCAAAATACATCTCCTAATGGAGGATGTTAGTGTCCCCTAAGTTCATGATTTGTTCATCGGGGAGGTCATCACTAAGCGGGGAATCAATGAGAAGTGGGTGTGCTACTAAAAAAATTTGCTAGAGCCTGTCCTTTCCTAGCACGGAGGGGTACGAATACAATATCAAACTGCAAGAGAATCATGGACCAATGTGCCAACCATCTGGGTAGCATCGGCTATGTCATGAGATACTGCAGTGGATTGATTCTTGAAATTAAATTCACTTTATGAGAAAGCATATAATGTCGTAGCTTTTGGGATGGAAAAATTAAAGCCAGACAATGTCTCTTAATAGGTGGATAGTTTGCTTCAGTAGGGATCAGATGACGGCTGAGGTAGTAGAGAGCGCTCTCCTTCCCTTCGTCGTTGGTTTGGGCCAATAGAGCAAGGAGTCATCCAATGTAGCATTATAGAGGATAAGTAGCTTGCGGGATTGGGGCTACTAGGCGGTAACTTCACCAAATCGCTGATGTCTTCAAAAGTATGCTGGCACTTGTCATCCCACTTGAACTTGGTGGCCTTTTTGACAAGTTATGAAAATGACTTGCATCTCTTTAATAGATTGGAGATAAAGCACCTTAGATACGCCAACTACCCTTGGAATGACCTGAGTTGAGTTAGACTTTTAGGGGATGGCATTTCTAAGATGGATTTGATCTTTTCTATGTCTATCTCTATTCCCCAATGTTGAACAACAAACCCAAAGAACTTCCCTAAAGCTACTCCGAATGCACACTTCAAGGGTATCATTTTGAGGTTGAATTATCTTAACCATTCAAAAATTACTCTCAAGTCAAAGAGATGGTCTTCCTTTTCTTTGCTTTTGACTACTCGATCATCATCATAGCATTCAACTTGATGATGAATGAGTTCATTGAAGATCTGAGTCATGGCCCACTGGTATGTAGTACCGATATTTTTAAGGCCGAAAGGCATGACCTTATAACAATAGATTCTGATCAGGGTTTGAAAAGCTGTGTTTCTTCCATCCTCAAGGGAAATCTTGATTGGTTGTAGCTAGATGACCCATCCATAAAGAAGAATATTGTATGAGATGAGGCGATGTCCACCATTAATTCTGGTATAGGAAGTGAAAATTCATCCTTAGGACATGCCTTATTTATGTCCCTGAAATCGACACTTATGAGAATTTAGTCATTCTTTTTCTTAATTGGCATGACATTGGCTAACCAGATAGGATATTTTTCTTCACTTTCTTGACTTTAAAATTGACCTGTTTTTCAATTTCTAATCACATGTGTCTAGGAGCTTGCTTGATAGGGTTAGCTTTAGGGTCTATTGCTAGTTTGTGGACTGCTACGTCAGGAGATAACCTAGGCATCTCTTCATAGCTCCATGCAAAGCAGTCCTTAAACTCAGTCAATAGCCTAACTAAGTCATTGGTTTCTTCTTCATTCATCAAAGAACTGATGTATGTGGGGCGTGGATCTTCTTCTATCATGAGGTTGATTTCTTTAAGCTTGTTGATAGTTGAATGGATTTCCTCTTCAAATTCTGGAGGTGCATCTTCGATTTGAAGACCACCAGGATCATCTTAAGTTTCTAAACACACCTCCTTATAAGAGTTAGTATGGTTTGAGAAGATTCTATCATACTCCAAATGATTGGGACAAGCTAGCGGTAATCATGTCATGTTAGACCCTTGCGAATCTAAGTCTGGTCTTGATTGTGCATCCCTGCCTTTTTGAAATACTCTGACCTGTGCTTGGACTATCTGTAAGGAATAAAACCTTTCTATGCAAAATTAAGAACACAAGGAGAGTACTAATCAAAAGATAAGTCCATTAAATCTTTATATGAATTATCCTCAAGTTCTACATTTTCTTCTGGACTTGAGGATGCTGATCCTAATAGGAATATTTTTAGCTTGACATCCATGGAAGACCTAGGGGCTTTCTTAACTACTAAACCTTCAACTTTTTGGGTAGAAAGTGAGGTTAGAGCTTAGGTTCCCAATTGCTGCCTAATGGTTTTATATAATCTTGATTAGAATACATTCGTGCTTTGCTTAGAGGCCTAGTTTTCATCACTATTTGGCATGAGAAACCTGTTGAGAGGGGTTGGCTGGTATGCTAATCATATTAGACTCATCCTCTGAGCTAGATTCTAAGTCTACATGAATAGTAGGGGTACTCCTATGAACTCAAACATAGCCCCTATTGGCTGGTTGCCAACCAGGGGGTCTTCCACCTCTGGAACCACCTTTGTATCAGCCTCAGCCTCTGGCTGGTGGAGGTCGAGTCATTCTACCCATATGTTTGTATGATGGAACAAACTGTGGGTGGAATCTAACATGCGGCTCTACCTCTTCCTCGGTGTCCCTTTCTCGCTCACTTGTACTTTCCTTTTTCTTTTTTTTCTTTTTCTTTTCTTTTGTATTTGAATTTTGGACAAGTTCGCAAGAATAAACATTTTGGTTTTGAGGAAGATAGTAGGTCGCATCCTCATATATCTTGACCTCTCTAACTGAGAATGGATTTTCATCTCCTTTGACACTTTATTCGATTCCATCTTTTTGAAACTTGATGCACTGATGAAGAAAAAATAGAACCATCTTGTACGGGTGTATCCAAGGCCTATCGAGCAAAGTAGTGAATGATGTAATTGAATCGATTATATAAAACTTGGCTTCAGTCTTCCAGTTAACTATTTCTAAAGGTAACATTATGGAACATAAAGCCCTCTCTCCTTGTTCATTGAATCCTCTCAACATCATTCGATCTCGTCAGAGCTTAGAGATGTCAGTCTTCAAATAGGAAAGGGTCTTCAGGCTCATAATGTTCAGTGATACACCTGAATCAACTAACACCATGTAAAGTATGAATCTTCCCATATCCACTGTAATATAGAGAGGACGGTTGTGCTTTATATACCTTAGAAGAAGGTCTTCATCAGTGAATGTGACTCCTTGGGCTTCTCTTGAATAATGTGCCCCTCTCCAATAGTGGTCAGCTGAGCTAAACATATTTCTAGATCAAGAGCCTTGATTAATGATTCCCTCATCTCTTTGGATAAGACAAGGCATCAAAAATGCTTAATTTAGCTGGAAATTTTCTTAGGTGAGCGAGGACATTGTAATTAACTCTCGGCTGATCCTCCACAAGCATATCCATGGGTGGAGCATCCTATGGAGGGGCTTCTTGCTCGTTGGTACCAATGACTTATTTTCCCTTATCTTGAGGTGCTACCCTAGGAGATAGAATATTGCCACTACGGAGGTTAACTTCAGTGATCTCTTGTGGCAAGTTAGTGGAAGATTCTACCTGGTCATCATGCATACATACAGCTTCTTCTATAGGACCCTCAGAATCATCTAATACCAAGTCTAACTCAAGAGGTGAACCCGTATTATTTAGAAAAGGAAAGTTCATCTATGAATCAGAAAAAGGATAATTAGAGTTGTTATAATTATTAAAACTTAAAGAGTTTTCTAAAGGAGTAGAAATAGATAACCCATCAGAAGTGGCGCAAATGTAAATCGAACTAGCTTTATTCCTCAATTTTTAAGATTTAAAAGTAGGTACATCATAGAAATCTAGCAAAGTAAGTGGGGGTGAGGGAATTGATGCCCTCATTCACTGATATAAGATGTCTACTAGAAGAAGAACTAGTTGAAAAAGAAATGCCAGCTGAAGTAGTAGCTGCAATGGTGGAGTGGAGACTGGACTCGGTCGATGGTTGTGCTACTTGGCGATCTCAGGCTTACAATTCCACAACACAAGATTATAGAAATGCCTAAGAGGCGAGGATTTATGATCGTAGCCCACAAAGGAAAACAACAATCTCAGATCCTAAATCTAGGGAGTCTGCCGAGGGCCAAAGCACGACCTAAATCTAAGACAAAAAAATAGGTATATGATTTATCTCCACAAGAGAGAATAAACCACCCGACTGTAGGACATACAACCGCCTAGGGGTGACTGCCAACTAACTCATCCTAAAATTTTAAATATATATAGACAAGTCTTATGCTTTGCAAGATGGATAAGCAATTGTTTATTTAGAAAGGAGACTAAGTCCTTAAACACACTCCCTAAGAGACTGGATCATGAAGGGCATGAATAATGACTTAAATCTAATGTAAATTTTGTTAAGTTTTATTTTAAATTTTGAATAATTTATTTGACAGAGACTATGGGATTTCATATGCCTAATGCATGAGAAATTGGTTATGGGCCAAAATCAGCAAGAAGAAGGTGTGTTTCTACCATGGCTCTCAAATGTCAAGTCATTTTCTAGCAAAGGTGGAAGCCCTCCATTAGCAAGAGTGAAGGAATATGATTTATGCATGATGTAAGATGTACAACATCCAGCTAAGGGGTTACTAAATATTTTATTATTTTGATTTATGTCTTAGGCTTTAAGTGAGGTTATGAGTTATTTAATTTAATTTTGAGTTGATTAATTGGATAAAAAATTTATTTTTTTTCTAAGAGTCTAATCGCATCAAGGCCATTCAACAATCACCAAGAAATTAATAAACTAGAAAAATCATGTCATTTCTAATACGCAAGCTAAACAAACATCAAACAATTTTATAAAGCTAGCATAAAAGAATAAGAGGTCGATGTGGTCGGGTACCACAACACAACCCGAAAAGAAATGTGGGTAGCCAAGCTCTACCCTTATACAACCTGAATTACAAATGAAAAATTATAATTTAGAAAGAATTCAAGTTATGGGGGTCTTCATTCTTCATCCTTTATTCTTCATTTCTTCCTTCCTTTCTTTCCTTTGGTTTGACTTGGGATGTAGTTTATTCTAAGGCTTCGCATGGTATATAAGACATGGTCCTATAACTAATGTTCACCTTAATTTTCCCATAACATTTATTCCAAATCTTAGTTATAAAATTTACATCTAAATGGGAAAGATGAATCTAACTAAAGCTGCAAAATATAGATTAGCTAAACATACCACACAACCTAAGCAATTATATGAATAAGTTAGACTTAGCACCCCACACATGGGTAACAAAATCCACCTGTCCTAATTTTGGTTATGCTTTGGGGTAGAAGCAACCTGCACAGTAAACGCATTTTATATTTTTATTATAGCGCCCCTTAAGCACAACCCCCTGTAGAAAATATTATTAAGCTAAGATTGCCCTATCATCCAGACTACGCACATGCACCCTAACATCCAATCTAAAAATATTACATCATAAAATAAAATCATGCATTAAACTATTCTAACATAAAGCTAGAATTGGTGACTTAGCTTAATGGCTTATGTGGCATGTCTTAGCTAGGCTTTAAGGTTGGAGTTTTCTAAATATGAAAAGTTCAATTTAGAAGGTAGTTTTATTTTAAGTGATTTAGTTGATTTGTCAATTTTAATTGGTGATTTGATTTGGTTTGAATGGACCTACACTTAGTTACTAAAGGTTATGAAGAGAAGAAAAGAGAAGAGAACTTCTCTTTCATCCCTACCCAAAATATTTCTAAAGTAAATTCATTAATGATATTTCTTTAGTGAGTGTTTTATTATACATTTTAATTAATCCTAAGTTTAGCTTTACTCAAAATAGCCCTATTCAACAAGAAAGGCATCATAGGATTAGTTAGGGTAGAGTATTACCACATAACACACACCTATTTATTTCTTTCCACTATGTATACCATGCATATGAATAATCCTAAGCAATGTTATACATGCAATGCAAATTTTAGCACACTTTGTTGATGAATGCTAAGAGATATGATTTGAAAAATTGGTATGTTCCATGAATGCATGTCTTTATTATGTAAAAAAAGGGGGGATTTTCATCCATTAACCAAAATACACATCCACATGTCTAAAGACATAAGGGAGTGTGGCGCCATTATTTTCTACACCAGGGGCATAAGGTGCAAGTCCTACTTAGGGCTACTTAAAGCCTCGCAGCCCCGGGATGTCCAAAGTAATATACCACTTTTCTTAAATATAAGTATATGTACAAAAAGAAACAAATGGATGAAGAATCATGCAAAGCGATTTATGTTTGATTTGATTATAAAATTTACATGTGTGATATGATGATCCTTCTTAAGTCATAACATAGGAATGCATAGAAAGAAATTTAGGAAAGTGTCATGTTCTTTTCAAATGAACTATACATTTTGCAAATCCTATGTAAATCTATGTTAAGAAAAAGGAAAGAAAGCTTCATAAGGCACATCTTATGCTATAATCACATGCAAGCTTAGAAGTATTCATAAGTAGCATCACTTCATTCATAATCATTGATTTATAAGTTTTGAAAATAATTTTTTTGGTTTAATAGTGATAATTACCACTTATATTCTTAATTTTAGCCAACACATATAATTTGACAATAAAAAAAATTTATTTAATTTATTTTTCAAAAGAGATGAATGCATGATTTCATATGTCAAATAATATTTAGCATGCTTGGAAAGAAATAAAGGGATGTAAGCACATGACTTCATACACCCTAATTAATTCCTAAAGATAATCATGCAAAATATGATTATTTAAAATGAATCAAAATTCTTTAAAGAGATTTTTATTTTTGGATTTAATTTGACTTAGAAAATTTGAAAAGAGTTTATTGGTCCTAACCCATTTCCCCATGTGTGAATTAGTTTAGTTTAAGTTTAGAACAATTAGTTTGATTTTTATGTTTTATTTAGGTTAAGGTGTGAATTAAATTCATTAATTACCCCTTAACTACACCACTTTAACATAATTAAAAAAGTAATTATGATCCAATATATTATTTGCAACCATATGGAATTTAAATCAGTAATGCTCCTAAGAAAGAAAGGGGCCTAATGCAATTGGCTCATAATTATTAATTAAATAAACTAAAGGGTTTAATTAAGTACTTTCATAACCGTCCTACACATGTAGTTTGATTATAATTTTCTTTGAAAGCCTCTTAAGTTATTGAACTCCTAAGAATCTACCCAAGATTAAGTAATTAGGTTCTAGAATGATTTGGTTTTGAATTTGGTTAATTAAGCAAATTAGTGAAGTGATTAAGTCATTAATTAATTTGCAAATTAACTAAGTGTTTATCCAAATGAAGTAAACTTAGGAGAAACGATTGAAAAAAATATCCTAATCTCATTCCCTAAGTCTATTCACTGTTCCATGATAATTAGCAAGCTTAATTAATAAATTTATCACTATTTAACAGGTTAATTAACCATTTAATTAATTAAGAGAGAGATTAAGGATGAAATAAGCAATTCACTAATTAATAATAAATTCTAAGAAAATTGTGAGAGGCAAAGATCATCCCACTAATCAACCTTACTAAGTCTGAATTAATTAAGCTACAATGAGTAATTAGCCCAATTATATTTCCAAAATAATATATTATCATATTAACTTGAATTATATTTTAAAATGAACTAGTTTGTATTTTTTACAATTAGTTCCATGATTAAAATTGAATTAATTGCTAATTAAACCCCTAATCCCCGGCCCATGTGGTGGTCGATGCGCGTAGACGCGATGCTTTCCATGTGCCATGATGGGATAGGTTATATAAGTTATCACATTCACCGCTGAGTTAGATGGCTGGACGCTTTTCTATGGGCCATCTGATCTAAGATCGAATGGTTGGGATTAATCCCGCAGTTTAGGCTTAAATCAGAGGGAGATCTATTGTGATTTAATGACAACCGTCCATTCCTATCATGCAGAATAGAAGGTGTGTGATTTGTCTCCTCCTGAGCAGCGAGAGATGGATGTTTCCCATCGATCGTTGCTTGATCCAAGCTCACCTAAGCTCACCCAAGCTCGGATGGAGTTCTCCCCCACTCTTTTGGGGAGGCACAAGCAATGAATCTAACAGTCAAGATCTGAAGGGATTACAATTTCCTTCACAAAGTACGAAGCAATTTTTATACTAAGATCGGTTTTGGGTAATACCTCATCGGAGGCTATCACCGATGCTTCCAACGGAGAAGGTAGCTTCGTCTAGTAGAGACGAAGCCCTATTGAAGGTATCAAGTCTTGATTTGAAGTGGATGGCTCGGTTGACCAAGCTCCCCTTCAATGGTGATCGGCCTTGATCAAAGTCATCCTTTTTGTGGCTTGGTGACTTGGGAGAAGACTTTATTGAGGTCGATGAAGTCCCTTGATGGTGCTTGTAAGAGTAATTTTGATTTGATAGAGAATTGAGAGAGTTGGAATTTGGATTGGCCTCCCCTATTTTGGCTTTAGCAAAATCGAGAAGGAGAACATGGGGGGAGCTCAAGAATGCTTGCCAAGGCTTGGAGAAGCTTGGTTTTGATTCTTAGAGCTCAGTCGAATTGAGTGAATCTTTGGTTTGAGTGGGAGTGAGGGAGAGTATATCTCCCCCTCCTTGGATCAGACTGTCAAAAGCTGAGTTACCAATTTAGCTCAATTATTGAAATTGGTTAATTGGTTTTTGTTGCAAAACAACCCATGTGAGTTATTTTAGGCAGAGGAGTGGAGTAGAGTGAGCACCCATGTGCTAAGTGAGTGTAATTGGTCATCCAACTACTCAATTCCCATTAGAGGGGTCAGTTTTTCCTTGGGTTGGATCATGGCCGACCCACACCCATTAGGTCATGTTCACCACTCTCCTTGGTGTCCAAGTGGAGCACTATAAGGGTGCCAAGTGGCCTTGAGAAAGAATGTGACCAAATTCCAAGTGAATTTGGTCATAGGATACCCTTTGACCTAGAGGCCAAGTGGTAATTTGGCCATGAATTTGATTTAGATAGATTTGAAATGATTCAAAAATAGGTTGGACCAAATTTCAAGTGATTTGGAGTTCATTTGGTTTGAATTGGTTCAATTTGACCCATTTAGGTCAAAATGGGTCAATTTAGTTAGGACCAATTGGTCAAATGGTCAAACCATGGGTTAGTCAAGTTCAAATGATCATTAAGTGATGTCTTTGGTTTGGTTCAATTTGGTTTAGATTTGGCTTTGGTTCATTTAGGTTCATTTAGGACAAATGGGTCAAGTTGACCAATTTGATCCATTTGACCCAATTGGGTTAGGTCATGGGTTAGTTTAGGCTTGGTTGATCATTTAAAGTGTTTTGCAAGCTTTGGTTTCAATCAATTTTGTTTTGGTTTGATTTCAAGTTGATTTGACCTTTTAGGTCAAGTTGGGTTCATGGTCAATTGGGCTAGGTTAGGTCTAATTGGTCAATTGAGGCTCTGGTCAAGTTCAATAATCAATTTAGAATGAATTTGACCCATTGGTTGCAATCAATTTGACTTAGATCAAGATTTCACCCATTTTGACTTTTAGGTCAACTTGGGTCAACTTGGGTCAAGCGGTCAATTGGGCTTGGTTTGGCTCAATTGATGGCTTGGTTAAGTTCAATCATTGATTATAGATTGTCTTAGATCAATGGTTTTAATCAATTTGGCCTATGGTAAATTTTGGCTAGTTTGGGTTTCATTTGGGTTAAATATTGACTTGGTCAAAGGCTAGGTTTTACTTGGTTTGACCCTATTTGAGTGATTGATCATCCTAGGATGATTGTTTCTCATAATGTGAGGCTTAGATGGGCTTAGTTCAATCCAATTTTGGTTGGATTAGAATTTGGCTCAAAAAGATCCTTTAGGTCACTTTGGGTCAAGTAAGCCTAAAGGGGTAAATTGGCTTTATCAAGGCTTGATTCAAGTTTGGTTGAACATACATATAGACTTATGATGGAAATATAAATCCAATTGCAAGTGATTTGGAGTCAAAAGGGATTTGGTTCATTTGACAATTTCAAGTTCAAAGGATGAACATGGGTTGATTTGGGTTAAATCAATTTTGGTTTAATGATTAAAGTTTATGTTTATATTTGGGCATGTGATTGAAGAAGTAATTGTTTAAAGAGAAAATCCATGGGTTTCAATTGATTTGAGAGTGATTTGGCTAAGTTCAAGGATTTGACTTGAAAGAGCATAAGTTAAATTTTGATTGGAGTTTTGAATTATTTTTTGGTTATTTGAATTTATATTTCATTTATATTTGTGAATATAAATGAGAATATAAATGGGTTATGAGAAAATTTTTTGAGTTTGGAGTGATTTGGATTTAATTTGAGCTAAGTCCATAAGATAAAATCAAAGGGCTTATGATAGATTTTGGGATTTGAATCCAATCATGGGTTTCAATTATTTGACTTAAAATTGATTTATGATTTGGATTTTGGAATTGATTCATGGTTTGAGGAAATTAATGAAGTTGTAATTGATTTAAGGTTTGATTTTTAGAATTGATTTATGATTTGAGAAAATCAATTAAGTTTGAATTGATTTAAGGTTTGAATTTTGGAAATGGTTTATGCTTTGAGAAAATCAATTGAGTTGGAATTGATTTAAGATTTTATTTGGATTGTTTGTTTTGAGAAAATCAATTAAGTTGGAATTAATTTAAGGTTTGATTTTGATTGGCTTGAAGGAGAGGAGCAAGAATTGGGTTCAAGCTATAAGGTATGCGAGTTCTCCTAATAGCCCTAAGGCATAACCTATTCTTATAGTAAACTCTTCTAAGTCTCTAAGGTTAGGATAAGTGTTCACTTAATCACTAAAAATATCTTAAGACTAAGGAACTCTTAGTATCTAAGGGAGTCCTATGTCTAAGATGGAGAACTTGAGAGCTAACTTTAAAAAGTGAGGTCAACATGGCTCTTCTTCTTTCTCTATTTCTTGTTGTTCTGCTCCTTGCTCATCTTTAAGGGAAGAACTTGACTATCCTTCTCCTTGAACATTTGCAGGGGTAGCTGTTGCTAGGGCTGAACGATGACATTGATTATAAAAGCGTGTACCAGGCTAATCATTTCTTCGTTCAACCGTATAGACAGCTTCAACACTCATGATCTCTTCTGCATTTTGATCTTCTTCATCATCTTTGATAGAGATTGAAGATCCATTTTCTACTTGCTTAAGCGAAGACTCTCCTTCATAAATATCGAATTCAGGTTCAAGCTCCCTAGATTCATGTTGCTGTTGATGGTGCTGAGCAGAAAGTTTATCTATATCTCTGACCATATAGACGACTTCCACTTCCATATTGTCCTCTTCATTGCCTTCATTTTGCACATAAATTTTTTATCAATGTTTATAGTAGATCTCTGGTTTAATGTGTGGAACAAACACTTCTTCCATTAAAGGACTGCAAACAAAGTCAACCTTCTCTTGTGGGGGTGAATCTGATCGGAGATGGGATCCCCTAAAGGATTCTCCATAGTGTCGACCGTAATATTTTTCATCAGTGATATCCCTTCTTTTAGGTATCCACTTATGATGAGTTATTTTTGAGGCAAATTGCTGAGTATATGTATTAGATGTCACACCTCTTCCATTCTTCAGGATTTCATCATGGGGCCTTGTCCTCCAAACCTGCTTATCCTTTCGCCGGGACCTTCCAGTAGTGAATTCTTGGACATGTGGTTGAGTGTCACGCTCTAATGCTCACCATGTGAAGCATACTTGGCTCGTTGACTGGTTACCATAAGAGATGGTAACCTCCTTGTGGAGCTTCAGTATTCTCAATCACCACAGGCCTCATAAATTTTCTTTTCATTAAGCCTCTATCCTTGGCTATTTTAAGAACATAGTGTATTCTGGCAGACAGTCTTTCAGGTTGTCTCCTCTGTGGTGGTCGAGCTTGACGTTGTTGAGTCCAGAAGGACTGCTTTACCTTACTAGTAGAGCTATTCCTTTTTACTCATTTTATATTGTCAAAGTTATTATGGGTAGGAATACTCACTTATGGCAGCATCATCATTTGTTCACTAGGTCATTCAAAGGGGATCTATTGAGCCCTCAGCTCAACATTTCTTCTTCTTCTATGCCTTCTAGTTAATTTGCTTCCGGATGAGAAAGCTTCATGATCATGATCTCTAGGTACAAAAGGTTCAATTAGCGAAGTAATTGTACCATGAGGTATTAAAGACACAGTTTTTCCATTGATGGTTATTTTCATTATGGGGGCTTCAGATTGACCTAGTCTTTTAAAAACTAAAGTTTTCTGTTGGGATAACTTCTTAATAGCATTTTGTTGCTGAACTGGTTGGCGAGAATGGCTAGTAGGAGCTTCAGTAACTTGAGGCCTTCCATGATGGCGGTTTAATACAGAAGATGTTCACCAAGCACTAGTTGGACAGTGAAAGGAGTGCTTTGTAGATCCATTCTGCAAAAATAAAAGATGGAGATTAGTAATTAGTAATAATTATTTCACCCTACAGTTTCAAAATACAGAGGTCCTATAGAACAAAATAAAAGTGTACTAAAGATATACTCTATAGAATAATTTATTCGACATAGATCCTTATACATTAGTAATTTGAATTTATTACGCATTTAAATCACCATTTTTTATTTTGAATTTTTAAATATTTTATTACTACTATAGCACATACATGATTAGCCAAAGATGGAAAGAGAATCCTGTCCTTAGTGGAGTCTCCAGAAATCTATGGGCTCTGAAAATTCACCACTAACTTCTCAATAAATGAATGAAGAGAGTATGATCTCAGTGTGTCAGTGTAATTTTCAGAAGGCAGGTGGAATAGTAGATAAGACACTACCTAGAAATTTCATCCTCATTTGGTGAGGACTTTAGATCTGGTTCCAGGTTTCCTATAGGCGCAAGCCCTTATAGTTAATTACCCCTCCCAATAAGTGAGAGAGAACTTTCGATTAAGGCTACTCATTAGATTGCTTAATGCGTAGTATATAGTAATAGCATGTGGATTTTAAATTTTGGGTTTATGAAATTCATCATTTTTAGCTTAAAGAAGATGGTTGGGGGAATGATGACGTGTCCGATCTAGATCCCACGGTTTCATCATCCCAGGCTGTCACGGTCAATTGTCTACTTAGTCAGAGGAGGTAGTCGACCTAACCTAACCGAAGGATCCTTATCAGCAACACATAGGTTACATCATCCAAGTAATCCTTGTAGATCATAGGTGGTGTTTGTCTAAGGAGACAATCTTAAGTATACTTTAGCCGACAGAGGGCTTTTGCCCTATCAGGTGTACCCTATAATTCACAACTCAAAGGGCAGAGCCATTGTGGAGCATACGGGCTACGGTCATAATCATAATATAATGGAGTCTTACTGGCCAAACCACCCAATCAGAGGACTTTGGTCATATTTGCATCATCTGTGGAGCCTATCGGCCAAGCCACGCAGTCAAAGGACACATGCCAGATCCTTACTAGTGTGAGATTGATTGAGAGTGACTTAGCAGAATACTTGATTTGACATTGGCTCCTTTGTGAGCTAGAGTTTTCTTTATTTGTCACCTTCGCTAAACAATTATGGAATGTGGATAGATTGACTTTTTCTTAAGCATTTAATTTTTGAATTTCATTTAAACAATTTTTTAAATTGATGCTTAATTTGAGTTAATTTGGTTTAAAATTAGAATCACATTTTGATGGAAGTATCCCCTTCGATTGAAATCACCATTAAACACACCCATCATTGGGGTAGTTAGTTGATTAATTTGAATATATTTAAGAGCTTTAGATCCTATCAACTCTATTTAGCTCCTAACAAAGGATCAGACCTACTATCACATGATAAATTTAGCTACTGGATATTTCAGTTGAAATTCTTATAATAGATTTTTAGATTTTGTTAAGGGACGTCAGAGACTAAACCGGAAAGCAACCCGCGCAACATCCTTAGACACTAAGTTTAAGCATTCAGCGTAGTGTCGGGGCCCATGCAAATGTATTTAATAATGCCTTAATTAATGCCTTCTTTTCACTTGATGTGTTGTGAATCTGGTGGCATAGAAGGTGTTGTAAATTGGTCTAACATTTTATTAGATTTTTTGGATTAATATTTAATTGATTCCAAGTTGATTAATCTTTGAATATTCAATAGACTTTTGCTTATGAAAATTCTCAAATTCATCACCAACTATACTCAATTTCTCCTTGATCTAATTTAAGTATTTAATAGGGCAATGAATATACTCAGATATTCTTCAAGAATTCATCACTTATGATTATTAATAATCATTCGATCTCATAGAAAATCCCTGATAAATTCTTTAATTTTCTTCAATTTATTTGAGTATATTTAAAGAGTATATCTTAATTCCAAGAGGCTCTCTTATGCTTTGATTTGATGTTCAATCAAGATTCCTACTTCTTTCGATATCCTCTAATTTACAATTGTTCAATTAGTTTTATGATCACTTGCTTATGAATTTGATACTTTGAGTATTCAATAAAAGGCTTTATTCGCATAAACTAGCATCAATTCCAACATCCCTAACTCTTCATTAGGTTTCATATTCAATGAATGACTGGACTTCAAGTTTTGTTATAATTCCCTTTATGAATTTAACATTTAGCTCCCCCTATCTCACTTAAAATTTGTTTAGTTCTCCTTCTCTTTTTTGTTTGAGAAATTTGCAAGAACATGGACTCACTTACTCTTTTTTTTTGTAAGAATGGGTCCTTCATGACTCCCTCCAATCTCTATAAATAATGCCAAGAGAGGGCCTTATATTTCATTCCATTTGTTTGAGGAGTTGGAGTGCTTGAAAGAGAAGGGTTAATTTTTTAATGGGATTTCAACTCTGCTTAGATAAATCTTGTAAGTGCTTTTCACCTCTTTTTTCTTTGATTTAATGTTTTACATTTTGTATTCATTTGTATGTTCTTTTCTTTTCCTTCTTTTTTTATTTGATTCTTTTAATTTGAATTTAGCTTTAAGAATCTTTTATTCTTTCTTTTTTTTTTCTCTAAATCCAAAGATTTGATGAAATTTTGGCAGCATTTCGGCTAGGGGAGCGACATCTAATAATTTATTTGGCTTGTTCGGTATGCCCTAATGGGCATACCAAGTTGTGTCTTGTGACACCGCAATCGAGTTTCATCTCATCACACCCTAATGAGCACGATGAGGCCTTCAAACCTGCAAAAAAACACAAGCACAATGTATATACTTTCACATTCAGATCACACATGTTCAGACTTATTTTTTTGTGTGCTTTCAATGATCGGCAATGAGATGAAGAGACAGATGCTGGAAACCAAAGAAAACACGTCTAATGATGGTGTTCCTCTCCGGCTGCAGCAAAAGGAAGGTTGGAAGGAGACGGAAAGGGAGATGATGAAAATAGAGAGAAGAACCCGCCTAATGATGGTGTTCCTCTCTAGCTTTAGCAAAGGGAATTGGAAATTTTGGTTTTGGGAAGATGAGAGAAAAAAATGAACCAAAGAAATTTCAGATTGGGAGCAAATGAAGGAAAATGGAGGAGAGGTTTTGTGGGAAATTCAGTTTTGGTGAAGTTTGGTGGAAGCAGAGGAATGTATTTTTTTTTGGTGGAGTTTTAGTGGAAGAAGGAAGAAGAAGGAAAAAATAAGAAGTGATTTCAATTTTGTGAGGAAAAGAAGAAAGAAAGAGAGGAAAACTTCTGTTTCTTGATTTAATTTTGGACAAGGAGATGAAAAAATAGAAGAAGATTCAGTTGGTTTGGATGAGGGATCATGAGAAGAGGGTCTCCTCTGAGAGAAAATAAATGTGAAAGAAACGTTGGAAGGAGATTAAAGTGGTTCTGAGGCCAATGATTAAATTCGAAAAAGAGAGAGTGGATCGTGAAGAGTGCTTGTGTATGTGAAGGAGAGCGTCATCCATGTGAGGAGAAGAGCTCTAATTCAAAAGAAATAAATTAGTTATTATAATTAGTAAAATAGGCTTTTAAAATTGATTTTTTTAAGTATTTAATTAACTTTAATGTGAATTTATGATGAAATAATTAGATAATTAATATATATATGAATGCAAGGTTATTCTGATGTTTCAAATGCAACGACATAGTCCATTTCACAATCGGAGGCCATTTAGTTCAAGTCGGCGTCAAATTGGGTTAATTTCAGCTCAAAATGTGCGTTATCATTTCTGACTGCTTGATTTTCATGCAGACTTGTCCGAATTGAGTGCGAACAGTCTAACTTAATAGATTTTGATGTTTCTAAGCTAATGACGAAATCAATTTCATGAACGGAGATCATTTGATTTACATCGATGCCTCCTGACCTCGATATACGTGTTAGCACATTGATAGCTTGATCACTTGATCGCTTGATCATTAGATTGTGCAATCTTTATATCCTAATCAATTTCAATGTTCTGAACGTAATGACAAAATTCGTTCATCGATCAGAGGTTATTTTGACCATTTTCGATGACAAAAAGTGCACTTTGAGCCCCGATTTGTGCTCTAAAGCATCTGAAGGTGATCGAATTTACCTTATAAGCTTGATTTGGCTTGTGTAGCATATGTGATGGTCAATAGGCTAGTCATTAGATCCCTAATTGCTTAGCGTATAGTAGCAAGAATTCAGATTTGAAATTTAATGAAATTCATCAATTTTTTTATGCTTGGAGCATATGTTGGGGGAATGATGATGCACCCAATCAAGATCCCTTGGTTCCGTCATCCCGAGCTATCATGATCCCTGGTCCACTTAGTCAGAGGAGATGGTTGACCCAACCTGACTGAAGAATCCTTGTCAGCAGCCATAAGTTGCGTCGTCCAAGGAGACCTTGTAGACTATGATTGAAATTTATTAAAGGGGATAATCTTATGTTCACTCTAGCTAATAGCATGCTTTATGCCCTATTAAGTATACCCTATGATCCACAACTCAAAGAGCTAGAAAACCATTACATACATAGGCTACGATGTGACCATAATTTAGTGGTGCTCTTGGCCAAAACCACGGTCGAGAGCTCACGGTAAATGCTTGCTTTATATGTGGAGCTCGCCAAACCAGAGACGGAGGACCACGCGTCTTTAGTGGTGTAGAATATTTTGAGTGTGAATATAGCAGTATATATAATATACATTGACTCCTTTGTCAGCTTGGGTTAACATTAAATTTTTTACCTCCGACAAATAATTACGGAAGGTGGATGAATGAATTTATTATTTTTTATGATGAATTTTTATTTTATTTAATTTTCTTATTTTAAAATTTGCTTGAATATTTGATAATTAATAGAAATTTTAATTAACACTGATGATTTTAAGAAATTTTGATAATGATGAACCTCTCCGGTTGATATTCTTGATCAACACATCCATCATCGGGATACACTTTGTCAACTCTACTTTTTTGCTCGCAGAGGATCAGGTCTATAATCTTGAAATCTTATTATAACATATTAGATCTTGTCAACTCTACTCCTATAAAAAGAGGATTGGATCTATGGACTAAAACCTGTAATTGTATTTTAAGATTTTTGAAATTAAATATTTGAATTCTAAACATGAAATAGCTATATTAAAACTATTAAAAGCTCTATGAAAGTTGTAAGGGTAGGCTTAATGTGATCAACTTGAAGGTATGATTTCATATTGATTTTTATATACAACCTTGTTGAGATTAATTATTTAATTTTCCATTAAAATAATCAGTTTTATCAACTCTAGTCCCTATGGGGAGGAGGATTTTAACTGCTCAAATATGACTTAAACTTTCATCATACAAATATATTAAGTTGTTAAAATATATACATAAGTATATATTTAGAATATTGAATTTTGAAAATATGCTCAGGATTTCAAAATGATTGTTTCTCTTTCAAAATAATTGCATAATTCATAGTGTAAGATATTTAAGTCAATCTGATTTTAACCCGTGCAGCATCCTCAAACACCTGAATTTAAACATTCAACACTATGTTGGGGCCCATGAGGGTATTTAATAAAATAATAATAATTTTATTTCTAAATTATGAGATTAATCCCATATTTTTATTTAATTTCAACGTAGCCTGCGAAGCCATTTCAGATATTAAAATTTACACTCTAAATCCCTATATCCGAGCACATGCAGACATTTTTAGCTTAGATAATTTCATCTAATTAATAAAATCATTGATTTTAAAAATTATAATTAGAATAAAAAAATTTTAATTTTATTTTTTTTGGATTGAAGGATGCTCCTTAATTCATGTAAAATTTAATTTAGTCCCGCCTTCTGTCTGCTTGTACGAAAATTGTAGATTCGTTGGCGAATTACTTTAAATTTTCAAATGGTGCATTCTGCCCACTTAGACTTAGATATTTCAGGTTCGGTGGCAAGGCGGAGCGGAGGTAAAAGCAGAGGCGAAGTCAAAAACTAAGGACGAAGTGAGATGTGAGCGGCTCCATCCACCATTATATTCACATCCTAATTTTGTAATTTGGTGTTGCGAGGATTGCATTTGAGTTCTACTCTTACTTAAAAGCAGACATTCAGACATATTACAAGTCTTATATGCTACAATCCTAAATTCAATTGAAGCCTTCTTCAATTCATTTGAATTGAGATACTACCATATGTGCATTCAATATGATAAGTTATTGGCGAGCTTCCAAATTCGTTCTATCTTATTTATATTTCTCCAATCTAATTTCAATTTTGTTCAATATGAATTAGAATATAATTCATTTGTTAATTGAAAAGCCACCAAACTTATGCTCATTGACGAGCTACATGGGTTTGCCATAAATCTGCTCAAATTTTCTTGATTTGTTTAGCAAAAGATATAAAACAATCCATTTATTCATTAATGAGCTTTAGTTATTCTTGCCAACAAGGTGCTCATCTTCAGTGAAAATCTAAATTCATTTGATTTTCACTCTAACTTGAAAATAACACTCAACAAATCTCATATGTATCAATTTTCTATTCAATTGAAACCTTCTTTAGTTCATTCTAAATTAGGCATTCCAACATATGGATTAAATAATAAGGTTTGTTCTTCTTTGTGAATCACACTCTAGAGCTTGATTTGAGCTCTATCTCATTTGAAAATTGTACTTCTAACTTCATACAACTTTTCTATAAGTATGACATGAATTCAAAGCCATGTTTCCATTTGGTTTATTCTCATTCAACCATTTTAATACATGATATAATATAAGCCAACAAGTTCAAATAATTCTTCTTAACCAACAAACCATTATATTTTGCAATGGCATATAAATGAGTTATTTAGTCTTATGTTGCTCAATTATTATCATATTTCAATCTCATATTTAGTATATATATTTTTATCCACAATCATGCTCACTTAGATCATTCTTATTTAATATTCATATTCATTGAGCTCACTTAAATTTAATCTTTATGAATTTATTTTATTTTTTTGTTTTAGGACTTCATATTTTTAATTTATATATTAATTTTTTTAATTTAAATTTAATGAAATTAATTAATCTTAAATTTCAAATCGTCACTTCAACCTGCGTTACATCAAAATCGCATAAAATTGAATGATACAATCATGGCGCTTGTCTTTAATTATTTTTTTAATTTATCTGATGAAATTTTTGTATTTTATATTTTTTTTTTTCTCATACATAATATTTTACAATCTCAAACATCATACATTAATCATCCATTAAAATTTTCAAGCTTATCGGACATATACATTATACACCATCATCCATCAATATTGCAAACTTCTAAGATGAAGATTCACTTCTATAATTTCTTGCAGGACCGAGTGATAAAACTCTCTTTCATGGAAACTTGATCCTATTAACTCTTTAATTCAGAATTAGCTCTATTCTTGAAATAATAATCTTCATCAATAATTTTCTTTATAGATGTAACTAATGAATGACAAAATAAGATTGTAAGACAGAAACAAAAGGACTAGTCTGTTTAGAATTTTTGATTATCGGGATGATCCAGGAACAGTGATAAGTTGTGGCTGTATAGGATTTCCTCAAGTGAAGGGCAGGTAGAAGGGAGGAAGGAAATAGGAAGGATAGGGAGAAACTATAGGAGCTTCTTCGATTTGGAAAGCTAAATGGTAGTATTTTCTGATGCCTGGAGATGGAGATGCGAGCAGGGTTAGATGCCGGCTTGTTACATGGGAGTTGAAAATGGCGAGATGTGTGAAAGCAAGGATACTGTTCAGCTTGCTTAACCATGTGTGTTGTGATGTGAGAGAGAGAAGAGATCTGGAGAGTAGAGGGAATGTCGAGAGGAACCTATTTGATGACGGTGTTACCTCTCAGTTACGAAAAGAGAATATCAAAGTTGTAAGACAGCGAAGATAGCTGTGGGAGAAGCACCAGTAAGAACTTAGAGCAGACTTAGGAGATGTGAGGAAGATCGGAGTGTCTTGGAGGGACCGAGGCTTGCGGCTTGGGGGAGACGGAACGCCGAGAGGAACCCGTAACCCGTCTGTATGACAGAGTTGCCGGCTGCGAGAAGGGGAGGTTCAAATGGACGTTTTGGCTATAAGGTTTATAGCTAAGGATAGGAGATAATGTGTGCGAGTTAAAAAAAAAAAAAAAAAAAACAAGAAACCGAGAAGATCGAAACCTGAGAGTTGGAGACGGCCAGGGATAGCTGCGAGAGAAACAGTGATAAGAACTTAGAGCAGATTTGCGAGGTGTGAGGGAGATCGGAGAAGATATTGTGGGTTTGGAGAGGAATCGAGGCGAGGAACGGTTGCTTGCGGCTAAAGGGAGACGGGATTACTGTTTCTTGCGTGAGATCCCCAAGAGGAAAGAAGAAAAAAAATGAAAAGCTCAGTCCCCGTTCTCTCGGCAAGCATTTGGAGGTATCCGATTTGCATATGATAAATATTTTATTTTATTATTATTATTTTTGTCTTTTTCCTCCACCAGCCTGATGAAAGGACGAGAGAATTATGGACTCAGTATAAAGGTGGATGCTAATTTTTATCTAATCTCAAAGTAATTTTTTTTTTTTTTTTTTTTTTTTTTTGAGATGTTTTCCAAAAAAAAAAATTACTTTGAGATTAGATAAAAAAAAGATTTATAGCCTATTATATATATTATAATCTATTTTATATACATATATAATTTTAATTACTTTCTTTTTTATTTTTTTATATTTTTGCTTTTTTTTCATTTCATTTTTTTATTCTTTTATTCTTTTAACAAATTTTGTCATTATTTATTTTCTTTTTCATAAAAATTATTATCATTTACATACATTTGTTAGTCGTTAATCACAACGATTCCGAATCAATTATAGTAGGACTTTCTTTCCATAGTTTATGATTTGATTCATGCTTAATCAAATTGGATACTGAAAGTTCTGGATTCATAAGTGCATCAACTTCGACGTTGTGATGATTCATATTCAATTTCATATTATTTTACATCCATGGCCTGCTATCACTTTATACTCAACCAAATTAATCATGAGAGACTT
Source organism: Cymbidium sinense (assembly GCA_021442155.1). Taxonomy (NCBI): domain Eukaryota; kingdom Viridiplantae; phylum Streptophyta; class Magnoliopsida; order Asparagales; family Orchidaceae; genus Cymbidium; species Cymbidium sinense. The sequence continues at coordinate 8,813,739 of CM038232.1, forward strand.
GATTGAGCATATTTAGATATTTTGGAAGCATCCGTGTAGTATATTTCGTAAACCGACACCATTCAGGTAGTCTCTGCAATGATCAAAGTCATTTCGATTGCAGTTGATGCATATTCAGACTCAATTTGCTTAATGTCAAGTTTATCGTAGGTCAACCTTGTCAAGCTCATTTGATTCAATTTATGAAATTAGTGTAGAGGTCAACAAAGGAAAATTAAAGTTTATTATTCAATTGGTGTTTTAGATTCATGTCATGGACTTTGTTATCCTTTGAGTTCAATGATTTACTGGACTTCCAAACGACCTAACATTTTCTTTGAAGAATGAAGCTGAGGCCTTTGATGGCAAAGCAATTCATTCAATGGTCTATAGTAAAATGGTCAACTTTACAACTCCTCAGTTAGTCACCATTGTTGGATTTCTTAAATAAGTATTAGATATTATTTTCATGGTGTGCTAATATTAATGGTAATTAATGATGAAAGCTTAATTATTTTTTGTATGTATGCAATTTTAATTTGAGAGAATTATAGAATGAAAAGAATTCATATTGATCAATGTCTACATAAAATCACTCATTTTGATTTATGTTTATAAAAAAAAATATTCATTGATCTTATACATGTAAGATTCATTCATAAAATTATTTTTAAAAATAAAAAATTATTTTTAAAAACAAAAAATTATTTTTAAAAATAAAAAATTACAATTAACAAGTCAAAAAATCTTCAAAAATATTTTTTATGGTATCATTTTTTTTTGTTATTTTACTTATATTCATAAATATCAAGATTTAATCAAATCGAGATCAATTTCTCTATTAGATATACAAATAAAGATAAAAAAAGAAAGAATCCAAAGAATCTATCCCAACAAAAGTGTCTTCTATATTTTGATATTAAAAATCTATTTTGCTCTCTATAGTATCCAAGTACTCTTGTGCCATGATAATCAATACTTCTTTCTCAATCGTTTCGTTGAGCTATTCTTTCTTAAGCCTGGGAAACAATTCATCCCCACCCATTTAGCCTTCTTTCTCTCTCCTTTGGTGTGTGTGTGTGTGTCAAAATGCTTACGAACGTATCAATGTATATAATTTACTAATAAGTTATCATTTTTTTTCTCAATATTTTAGGTGTGGATTTTCTCAAAACTTATTGAGAGTTATTTCACGAAAATAATTCCAATGAAGAAGTATGAAATGGTGCCTAAACACATATTTGTATTTTTCTTCCACGTATTTCGTTCTTTCCTATTTTGCATTTTACCTCATAAATTCTACAATAAATTGGAAGAACGAAGCATTGTGCCTAAGCCTTTCAAAACATTCAGCCAATCGATCGATTTTGACTTGATAATCTTTGTTACTAGATTCGTGGTGATCAAAAGCATAGAAATATATTTGTGTACGTCTCCAAAGTCCCAAAAGATTATAACGGGAATAAAAGATAATTTAGCTCCTCTCTATAGGTATTGATAAGTAATTAAATCTAGCTCATTATATATGTATGAATGTGGTAGCTTGTTAAGAAATTTTGGGTTGAAATATTATGAATAGAAGAAATATCTAAAACTATGAGAAAAAAAACTCTAGAATTTTAATTAATATCATTTTAAAAAAAATAATAATAATAATAAATTTTGAGCAATTCTTTCATTCTTTGTAAAAATTCTTATTATTTTATTTGTATTTTTTTTTTCATAAACAACGATCATTACTTTGTGACTAAATATTTAAAATTTTACTCGTTCTACAATTTTCATAAAAAAATTTAAAAAGATAACTAATAGGCTAAAGCATAATTAAAAAAGGGGCTTTTAATTATTTTTTTTTCCAAAAAAATTAAACAATATACCTAAGCATGTTTGCTCAAATATGTTATAGTGGTCATATTATCATCAATTTGCAAATCATCTTGGATAATAAGTATATAGTATTGGTATAATTATTTTTTATAAGAATAAAAGAAAAAGCTATTTATGTAAGCTATCATTCTGTAGATCATAAAATAAGAATTAGATTTTAAATATTTTTCACTAACTATAGCTTTATATGTAGGGAATGTATACCATAAAAACAATATATTAGATATCACAAATGCCTTCAAAGTTTTATACCATTAAAAAAAAACTCTTATGATTTTTAACATTATTTTTGTTCTTAATACTTCATCTCTATTGTAAGAGTTAATCATTAGCTAAAAAAAGATGATAATTTGTCTTTATAAATTGTTTAAGAAGTTTTAATGTATTCTTAAGAAGAGCTTAGTAAATATAAGTGAATTTAAGTAAATAATGCTTCTTCTTTTTCTTATGATTATCCTTTTTTTCATTTCTCACTATTTCACTCCCATGTTCTTTAATTTTGTAGTACTAGGGGCATCACTTTTCACATGTGTACTACATTTATATACTTTCTTACATTTTTTTTCTCATTATAAGAAGTTTTTATTAAAAGATTTTTATTACAACATAAACAAAAATTGTTATTATTATTTTGAAAGAAATTATATTTTACATCAAATAAATAAATTAGTCATTCTAGACTACAATGAAACTAAATTGAGATAATTCAATTTTAAATAAAGAGAGAGAGAATTAGCTTTGAAGTAGAGTGCAACAAATGCACAGTGCACATGCATGCATACATTTGCACAAATATGTGTGTACATACATACATATCATTCAAAATTATAGATCATCAACATATCATATTATTTCTATCACCATTAAATTTGATTATTGCAATTACTCTAAACATTTTATCAAGAAACTTAACAAACAATCACTAATATTATTCTTGATTCCTTAACATAAAGATATCTATCACTCTTCTTTAGACTTTAGTCCAACATAATCATTAGGTCCATAGAACAATGAACAGAACCATTTTTCTCCTTTTAGAGTTGATCATTATACCATATGGGTATGATTCCTTATGCTTGATCTTCTACTCATCTGTATTCTTCATATATTTATCCCATTTTTCACGTCTTCCTCCATCGATTTTATGCTTGGAAGTTTAAAATCCACCAAGAAAATGTGTTAGCCACATCGCCCTAATCTCTGAAGTATATAGGTTTGATAAGCTCGTTGAATATCCAATTATCGCCATTTATGGGATTCTCGGATTTATGCATTCTCTGTCAAAAAAAAAATATTAACAAAGATAAACTTTCAAATCAAATAGTTAAAGTGTGCCATAATGAATTTCAGGTAGTTATTAACTTTTATAAAAAAAAATTAACTATAAATTACTTAAGAAGTCATTTTAGATGCTAATAAAAAAATGCTCATCATTCATCTAGGATAGTATTTAGATTGATAACTAACATAAGTTCAACTAATTTTTATAAGCTCTTATATTTAATAGGTCAAATAGGAACAAAATTTAGTTCAACCACATTCAACTCAAGGATAGCTTAATTGTGGTTATATATACATTAAAATATGCATATACATGACATGTGTATGGATGTAGATATATATGTATCTATTACATATATACGAGCTTGTTAAATATACAAGCATACAAAAAAAATTAAAAAATTTTACTCGATTGTTTAACAAGTCGAGCTAAACAATCATTGTGCTTGCTCAACCTCAGTTCAGTATCACCCTATTAGTCATGCATTTAGTGAAACTATGCATGAATTAATACACTAATATGTCACTTAAGTAGCATGAGAACACTAAAATAATCAAAATGTACCTATAAAGTGGAACTATATTTTCCAAGGAGCCAGTCACAATCTTTTGAATTGAGGGAGATTTGAAGATGTTGCGAAGCTTTCGATCACCTTTGAAGCCAGTACCAAAGATGACTAAATCAGCCTTTATAGGTGTAGATTCACATTCCACTATTATACCATCTTTGTAGAACTGAAACCTTTTTGAATATTTTAGAATAATGCTCTCATTTTTCACCCTCTCAGAAAAATTTTCTAGTAGTAAAGCAAATAAGGAGGAAGTCATTGCTTGAAAGAAGCTATGGTATGGGACCATTTCACACTTCTCAATTGGGGTGATGTTCTTGATGTAGCTCTCAACAAACTTAGATATAACCCATCTCTATATTGAAAAAAAAGGAATTAATGATATACATGGATATCTAATTTAAAAAAATAATAATAAGTAGTTGAAAAGTATTTACTAAAGGAGAAAGGATAGTTGCCAAGAGGCTCAGCATGATTCCCTCTCCAGGCTTGTGAAAGAGTAGTTCTGAGAAGCGATTAAAGTAATATTAACCGAAAGGGAAGCCCTATGCGGAGAAATTTGGTAAGTTCCATCGTTTTGTTCGAACAACCATTGTGCAAGGAAGCTCTGCACCTAAAAGTTCAAATTTAAGAAAGTGAAAATAAGATATATGATAATTATTAGAAGTGGCTAAATAAGTTATATATATTTGGAGTACAGGAGTGCATAGTTCTGTGCTCCATAATTGTACTCATTATACGCAATATAGGTGAAAAATCATATGATTTATTCAACTAATTTTAATAATGATAATAATAATGATCATACCATTGCTATTAGCACATTCAGCGGCAACATCGAGAGCAGATTTGAGAAAACCAATGATAATGATACGCTTTCCTTTGACAAACTCGGCAGCGACAGTGCTTCCCATATTTGCTAAGTTCATAGAGTGAATCACCTTACCATTGAAGGCTTCAGGGCCTTTATTCTCAGGAAAGCTTGGGATATTCGGGAGACCACTAAATCTTCCTAAGCAAAGGACCACAAAGTCCACCACATGTTCCTATGATGGAGAAGGTGTTTTTAATTTGTAGTAGAATAAATATTAAGAATATTTATTCTAAGTAATCAAATTAAGCAATATAATGCATTGAAATAATTATGAAATGAGAGCTAAATTATTGTTGAAATAAATAATATCTTAGAATAATATTTTTTGTAAGATAATATATTTTCAAAGCTCTTAATATGTCTGCATTCATTTAGTGGATAATATATAAAAATGGGTGATCGAAAAATACCATACTGTTGAAAATCAAAATTAAAAATTTACATGCTAGTTGTGGTTTTATGTAATAATTCTAAACTTCTCTTTAAGTGTACTTAAAAAAAACAGATGATTAAATTTAATTTTTATTCCCATAATTAATTTTTTAAAATAAATTAATTTTAAAAATAAAAATTCTTACTTCTAAAATAATTATAAAAAAACTTAATCCATATTTCGAAATAGGTGAATCCCAATTCCAGAAAAAAAATAAATAAATAAAAACAAAATGCTAACGTCCAAAAAAGTCAAAAACTTTCTTTTCGAGTGTCTCCTTTGACTTTGATAAATAGATAAAAAAATAATAAATGGATAGAAAAAGTAAACAAATAATTGTTAAATTTTAAAAAATAATCATCTTCATACTTTATTTTTTTTTTCTCAAATCTTAATTTACAAGGCCAAAATTATCATAGTATCATTTAATTAGTACAACAACAAGATTTTTATGAATTTTTATTGCTCCATTGTGTCCTATTACATATCATATTATCATTTAATTCTAATAAAAAATGACCATTTTCTATACTTCATAACAAAGCATCTTTAGATCTTTCTCTCATTTCATAACATAAGTTGAATATAATACGCTTACTCTCTTAGCTTAGATACCAGATAGCCAATATTTCATATGATCAAATCAGATGAGACAACTCTCTAATTTATCACTAGAAATACTCTAATCTTTTTACGTATATATCAGTTACTAACAACATCTCCATCTATTTCACCACTATATTGAATAATAGATCTGAGATATCTAAAACTTTCACTCTTTTTAATGAATTGATCTACTAAGAATGAAATTATAATAAATAATATTAGATCTGCTCAAATGATAGTTTTTAGACTATAAATTTGATCTTAATATATGTAGATGTCTAAATAAAAACATTCAAAACTCAAGCAAAAGATATATCATTAAAGTCATCGAGCTTAAATAAAAAATTATTTGATCAATACTTAATCTCCTATAATTCATAAATTGATCACTCATCATCATAACTCTACCACTAAATCTCAATAACTCTCTAATCTAATCAATAAGACCAATATTATCACCAAAAAGCATACACTAAAGTACATCTTCTTATAAATGTCTAATAAAAACATTAATAACTAAGGCAACAGATATGAGATTAAAGTCATCCAATTTAAATAAAAAATATTTAATCAATATTTCATGTGTTTGAACACAAGTAATAACTTTAATATAAAATTTTTAAATTTATATTGAGATAAAAATAATATATCAATAATTAATATTATTTGTCTCAAAATAAATTTAATAATTTTTAATTCATCATTATCAATTTTTGTCAAAAATATCTCAACACAAAATTTAGGCTCCGTTTGGCTAAGCTTTTTGGATTCCTGAAAAGCTGGTTTAAAAGTGCTCCCTGAAAAGCTATTTATCTTTGGCTTTTTGAAAAGGGGCTAAAACGGAGCTTTCAGTGAGATGGAACTAAAACTCAGTTTCAAAAAGCACACTATTCAAACGGGTATCAAAATTAAAAATTCAGGCTCTCAAAAGCAAAACGCACTAAAAAAGCTCTCCCAAACGGAGCCTTAGTCTTCACATATATTATTGAAGGAAAAAAGTTGTCCCATCAAAATTTTGATTTTATTAAAAATCTGCTTTAAAAGTTTTAGAGATCCATTCTATTGTATTTTTAATCTAATAAAAAAAATATTTCTTAACAAAATCCCACTTGTTAAATTGCATAAAATTACCTCAGTAGCCTCATCTTCCTTCTCCACCGTGACATTCCAGACTCCGGCTGCTCCTGGAACGCCGGTTCCACCCCACAAATCCCAGGCGCCATGTCCTCCGGTCCGGTCCAACATAATCCAAAGCCACTACCTTCTCCTGAACCTCACATGCCTTATAACATCAAACCGCGAGCATAAGCTTCCAAGTACTCCATTACCTTGTGGCTGGCGGCTCCGTGACCGACCCGCCACGGAAGTCGAACTGATAAATTTCGGTCTCAGAATGGTGGAGCCGGCGTCTGGTCCATACGCCGCCAATGGACCGGCTGAAGACCACCGCCGGAAGCCCTTTTAGAGCGGTGTACTTGCATGTAACGACCAATGATACCGCACCACGACGCACACCCGCTTCGACTCCATTAGTTCAGTTGGTAGGCTGTGTGGGTTCGTTCTACTCCAAGTGCCCTTTTATAAGCACCTGCCAATATTTTTTTAATTATTATTATTATTATTATTTTAAAATCTGTCAAAATTTTGTTTTCTTTTTATTAAATGAGCCAAATATTCATATATTTATATAAATATTTATTTTTATATATTTATCATTTAAACTCTTCTAGTTACGAATATCCCACCCAAATAGAAAATAGTTTAAAAGAGAAAAGCAGAGGTGATGCACTCTATAGGGATGGATAAATTATTAACTGTAGAGTTTCTCTATATTAGAATTTTAATAATATTATATATTATATATATACAATAAAATCTATCTAAAGTGATACTACCTAAAGTGATATCCTGTCTAAAGTGATAAACACGACTCGGTCCCAACTATGTACTTGTCTTGTGATAACTGCTTTAAAGTGATATCCTAACTCGATCCAGCAATATCACTTTAGCGTTTATTATATATATATATATATATATATATATATATATATATATATATATATATATATATATATATATATATATATATATATATATATATATATATATATATATATATAATTTAAATTATGTATATATATTGTATATTATGTGTATATGTTATGTACATGCTCAATGACGTAATACTATTGGAGTCCTAACTCTGCACATATAGAGCTATGTCCAGACTTCGCACGTAATAATTTCTCATGACAATGACCCTCCTTGTATTTGCACGTAGAGCAATGCAATAATTTTAGTTTATTTAGGTATAGTAATATGGTGAGAGAGCACCTATGAATTTAAATTAGTGTAAAAAGAATATAGAATTAAATGAAAATAATATATTTAAAATATTTTTAATTATTGTTAAAAATTCTATGAATATAAGTTTATTATTTATTTAATTGAACAAATTAATATAAAATAAAATATGATTATCGATGATGATGATAGGAGGCGATCGGCTAGTGACAATCGATAGCAGAAGTGACTTAACAATGGAGATGAACTACCCTCAATCTCAATTTATATCCAACTATGTACTTGATATTTATTCAAATATGATAAATTTCAAATAAACAACATTTAAATTAGAAAGTGTATTTTAAATATACTCTCTCAAAATACATTACATTTTGAATATAACATATCAATAATAGAATTTTTAAAATGCATATTGATATGTCATTAAAAACTTTACTAGTTGAAGCATGAATCTTGATATCAAAAGCAATTTGATTCTGTGGAGACTAGCCCAGAACAAGCACATAAAATATAATTGAAAACTTTGAGATATCAGTCGAATCCCTAAATAGCTTCTAAATATGGAGTCTTTAAAGTCAAATAGAGCCTCTCGACGAGCTGGATCTAATAATCCTAAGATCTCTTAATTTTGACTTCATTTGAGCCTTCAAATATTTAAAATAAATCAGATAATCGAAGGAATCATTTTAAGTCGTTCGATGGAGTGGTTTAGATTTTGCTTGTATTTACCGAAATATCACTTCATCATTCTTCATATGAGGGGGCCCTCGAAGCTAAAAAAAAGATAAAACTCTGAGACTCCAAGAATCTCAAAACATAATTGGGCCACCGGCCGACCACCACTGGTCATCGCGTCGATCGTCGGTCATCCGCTCCGACCGCCACCGCGGTCATTGCCGCTGCATTATCGCTGGTCATCGCGCGCGACCACGCCATCCGCTGGCCGGTCATTGATGCCAACCACCTCCGGTCATCACTGCCGAATGAGTCGATTACTCACGGTAACGCCGCTGTGCCGGGCCACCACTGTTGGTCTCCACGAGCTGCCACCATTGGTCACCGCCCGTCAGTCGCCAGACCGCCACCAATCATCACTGTCGTTCACCATTGCCAACTGCTACCAACCGTCACTCGACCATCTTTCGATAGTTTTCATCGGATCATCAGATTACCACCTCAAGCAAAGTTTTCTTTGCTAATCGAGTGAAACTTGTCACAAAACTTATTCTTATAAGCAATCATTCTCCAACTTTGGAGAAATGATAATAATTATAACAGAAGCTGATATAGTGAAATTATTTTTAAGTTGGCTATGCCCCGTGATTTTTACCTTCTTGGGTTTTCCACATAAAAATTTTGAAGTCTCTCAAACTGTTTAGTTGTGTGCAGAACTTTTGTACAACATCATGACATTGAATTTACTTACTCTACCAACTTGAATCTTCTTGCATGCAATACATATAAATGATTCTAATTAAACAACCTCTTAGAATAACTCATCGAATTAGTGTAAGGTAGTATTTGTTTATGTTATTTATAAATTTGGAAGATATGTTATATTTAAGTAAATAAAATGATTTAAGCATTAATATAAGCTGCTAATATATATATATATACATATATACATATATACATACATATATATATAAATGCTAGAAGCTCCACTCAGCTCCACTAGAACCACTAGATCCTCCTCAAATCCTCATAAATAATTGCTTTTTGCTATACTCTTTATGCTTTACTTCTTGATCTTTATATTTCCATTCATCCTTTTATTTTATTCCTCATTGTTATGAATAATTTTATTATTTGGAATATTCGTGATATTGGGACTCTTAATGTGCGGGTTAGAAGCCTTTGTCGCACTCATAACATATCCCTCCTTGTTATTATTGAACCACTTATTCACTCTTCTAAGATTGCAAATGTTGCTAGAGCACTTGGATTTCAGAATTCCTTCCATAATATTAGCAATAAAATTTGGTGTTTTTGGAATTCATTAGTCAATATCACTATCCTTGAAAACCATCACCAATTGATTAATGTCCATATCTCATTGGGTGAATTTTCAGTGTTGGGCTCTTTTATTTATGCATCATGCAATAGAGCGGGTAGGAACATCCTGTGGAATAATTTAAGATCATTTGCCTCCTCTGTTAACAAACCATGGTTAGTTGGGGGTGATTTCAACACTATTCTCGCATCTTCGAAAAGAAGGGGAGGTTCCTCCCCTAACATTCATTCCATGGAAGATTTCTCCAATATGATCGTTGATTATAATTTGATAGATATTGGCTTTTCGGGCTCTAATTTCAAGTGGAATAACTACAGACTTTGGCAACGCCTAGATCGTACCCTATTTAACTCCCTCTGGATTGATCAATGTCCTAATACCTCCGTTGAGCACTTGAGCAGAACTTTATTTGATCACTCTCCTCTCTTAATTTCTGTTAAAAACTCTCCCATAAGATGACCTTCTCCTACTCCCTTTAGATTCCAAAATATGTGGATTCAACATAATGACTTCATGAATGTTGTTTCTATAAATTGGATGGCCCCCATTCATCCTGACAATTCCATTAAGGGTATGATTCATTTTGGCTTAAACTTAAAGACTCACAAACAAACCCTTAATTGGTGGAATAAACATCATTTTAAAATCTTTTGTTAATCTCAAAAATATGGAAGAACTGGTTTGCTCTCTAGAAGAAGCAGTCATCACCGATTCTAACAAACATGAAGAACTTAATGAAGCTAGGGATAACTTGCTTAAGTATCAGAATATGGAGGAAACTTATTAGCGTCAAAAAGCTGTTGGTAGACAAATTGCTGATGGCGACAGAAATACAAAGTACTTCCACGCTCTTTTCAAAAAAAAGGAAATTCCTAAATTCTATTAAAAAAAAATAAAAAATGATAATGGCAGCTGGATCACTGATAGTAACGATATTAAAGAATCTTTCGGCAATCATTTTAAAAATTTATTAAACAACAACCCTTCCCTTAATGCTATCTCCAACCCTCACGATTACCTCATGATTTCTACGGATCAAAATAGATTACTTACATTGCTAATCGAGGTTGGTGATATTCTCAACAACATGAACTTCATTAGGTTCGCCGATGGATTTACAACTCAATTCTTTCAACATTCGCCCATTATTAAGTCGATCTATTTGATGTTGTTATTGATTTTTCGATGGCAACCCTCTTCCTAGAGCCTTTTCTAGTACTTCCATCATTCTTATCCCTAAAAGTACTAACCCTGAAACTTGGAGTGACTTTATACTGATCGGTCTTTGCACCTTTTAATAAACTTATTGCTAAACTAATCACAAATAGAATTAGCCCACGCCAAATATTATTTCCCCAAATCAAACCCTTTATGAAAGGAAGAGCTATATCTGATAATATACTCCTAGCCCAAGAAATGATTCATGATATTGATGTTCCTATCAGAGGTGGAAACATTGTCTTCAAACTTGATTTTACTAAAGCTTTTGACAACCTATCTTAGGATTTCCTATTTAAAATTCTCCACCTACTTGGCTTTTCAGATACTTTTATTCACCTCATTAAGAATTGTGTCACTAACACTTGGTTCTCTATTATCATTAATGGTGAGTCTGTTCTTCACTTCAAACCATGGCTTGAGACAAGGAGACCCCTATCACCCTCTCTTTTTATTATTCGTTGAATATTTATCCAAGAGTTTGAATGATCTTTTCTATAATAAATTTTATAAAACCCATGGTGGTATTCTGTTTCTCATCTTAGTTTTCTGATGACTTTATCATCTTTTGCAATGCATCTATTTCATACATAAAATTATTAAATTCCTTAATAAATTTGGCAAGGAAAGTGTCCTTTTCTTCTTAAAGTAAATGCTTCATACCTTCTTCTAAAATCACTATTAATAGGATTAACCATATTCGAGGACCACTAATTTTAAGCAACACCATCTTCGATTAAATACCTTGGAGCCCCACTTTTCAAAGGTCATAAAGCGATCACATCTTTTCGATGAATTAATCCAAAAAATCTCTAATCGTATTTCTTCTTGGGAATATCATTTACTCTCTTTTGGTGGTAGGGTTACCCGATTAAGAGCACCACCTTCTACCTCTCTATCTCATTCAAACCATTGTGCCAACTAATTTTATCATTAACATTGAGAGGCTTATTAACAAATTCTTTTGGGGTTCTAACACCTCTTCCAAAAAAATGCACTGGACCTCTTGGCACAAAAGCTGTGGCACCTTCGAGGAAGGTGGTCTTGGTTGCAAGACTATTAGGGATACCATCACTACCTTTTCCTACAAGCTTTGGTGGAATTTTAGAAGTAATAGCCTTTGGGCTAACTTCATGATTGCTAAGATAAGATAAGCACCTCTTAATTGCTTCTACAAATCAAGAGACTCTCCGATTTGGAGAAGACTTTGTAGAATCAAATGGAAGGCCGAATCCTTAATTTCTTGGGGCATTAATTCTGGCAACTCTTTCTTCTGGCAAGATAATTGGATTGGAAGTGGGTCTATTGATGAATTACTTTCTTCCCATTCAACTGATAACATTAAAGTTAAATCATTCTGGCATAATAATATGTGGAATAATTCTAAGCTCATTGAGTATATCCCTCCATCTATTTTAGACAAACTTAATAATATGCTTATTACTCCTAACAATCAGGATCAGATTATCTTTAAGCTCTCTTATAATGGAGATTTCAACTTGAAAAATGTTTGGCTTCACATTAAAGTAGCCCATGAATTTTCTAAAGTGTATGCTAAACTTTGGCATAACAATATTCCTATTTTGTACTCTATTCTAATTGATATGAAAAATTTATTCCCTCCCTTGATGGGGCAAAGGTTTTCAATTACCTTCAAAATGTCATTATTGTTTCATATTGAAAATGTAAATCATCTTTTTTTGTTAATAGGGCCATTGCATCTAAGCTTTGGCTTTGGTATGATGATCTCTTTAACAATGCCAATTTCAATGGTTCTCTAACAATATATCCTTTGAAATTTATTTTGAAAACAATAGTCAGGTCATTAAAGTCATTCGCTATTATTATTATTTGGTTTATATGGATGGCTAGAAATGATGCTAAACATGTATTGTTATGAATCACATGAAGATAATTCTAAAAATACAAATATGATATGTTTAATGCTAATCTTATTAAATATAAGCATTTCAAAGGGTGTAATTTTGTGGCTATTAATTTTCAATTGCCAAGCAAATTGTAAACATGACAAGATCATTTATTGGGCCAAACCTCAAAATAATGTTATTAAAATCAATACCGATCTGTATCTCATGCCTCCGGTGGTGGCATCTTGTAAACTCCAAACTCCTTTGGAAAAGCCCTCATGCATTTTCTTGCCCTCTTAATACCCGCTTCTGTTCCATTTGCGAACTTATGTGTATAATGCTCTTGAGATTTGCCTGAAAGGTTGGCTCAATATCCCGGATTGAGGTGGATGCTCTTCTATTAATTGATCTCTTGACCTCCACTAAATGGAAATGATTTATACTATTTACTCAAGCAAACTAGAATTCTTCTTTCACACCTCGCTATAAAATCACTCATGTATGGCGGTAAGGTAATACCCTTGCTAACTTAAGATTGAATGAAATAACAATTTTGATCACCTTACTTTCCCTAAATATTTTTGCAAGGTTTGGTTAACCTTGATAAGGCTAGGCTCCCTTATATTAGAATTTAGGCATGAGTTTAATACATTTATTTTATTTTTGTTGTTTCTTTGGTCTTATGGTTGCATCTCGATGATCATTCGATTTCGATGATGTAGGTACCTTATTTTAGATGCAAGGCCTATCGTTCTGCTACATATGTTGGTGGCTGTTTTACTTAATATCTACCACAAGTTTTTCTGTTACTACTGTTACCATGCTCATGAAACAAACTCCATGGCATTAGTTTTTCATTTAAAGATCTGGATTTCTTTACCCCCTGATATTCTTATAGGGGAATTTGGTGGTACTTAAGCTTTAAATATTTTTTTCTGAATCGAATGCTTCCTTATCACTGGTTCTCATATCCTAGTGATTTTGGGGTGTTTATTGATTTTGTGTTGATGTTCTCAGTTATTATCATAATGTGGTTTGTACTCTCTTTTTTAATGTGTTTATTCCTAGTTTATGGATAATTCTTTTCAGCCTTCCCTTTCCGTTTATTGTTGGCCTTATATATACCCTATTCAGCCCTTATTAGGTTGATTATTGGTTTTTTCGCTTGTGGTCTGGAATTTCATGCTTACTCTTTGCGGGTTTCCCCCTCCGTTATCATTTATCTACCTTGTCTTGTTGGTGGTTGGTCGATCTGGATCATTTGGTGGGTTTTTCTGTCCAACTTGCTGGGTTTTGGCACTTCGAATTTTGTTTTCTTTCTGCTCTGAATAAAGTCTTTGACTTTACTTTCATGGTTTTCACCTCAGCACTGTTTAATGGGTTTATTGGCCTGAATATCTGGTGATGTTTTATTCTGATCCCTTTAATTGGGTTGGGGTTATATGCTGCTATCGGCTGCCTTCTCCTCCTGCTTTCCCATGTCACCTTCTTTATACTGGGCTGTTTAATAACTCACCAGATCTGATATTGTGGGTTTTTGATGGTTCAACTAGGGATCATCCCCCATCCTACTCTTAGCTGATTCCTTCCACATCCTTTATATATGGTAGTCTTATTTTAGCTCCATGGCTCTGTGAATTTCATCATCGTGCGTGTTTGTTGGCTATGATGGCTAGGATAGTTTTCTCTCCACTTTGGCTGTAGTAGTTTTATGTTGTATCCCTTCTCTCACGGATGCTCATAATCATCGCCATCATGGTTTGACTGAGCCTGAGTCTGCTCTATCTCATTATCTTCTAACATTTTCCATCTTATACTGCTCTCATCAAATTTGTATGTTTAGCTTAAACTTCCTTTAATTCTGTAGGTGGTCACCTTTTGCTCTCTTGTAGTTTCATGGGGCTGCTCCCTCTACCATTGCTTTGATTGGATCCTACCTAATTTTGATTTCATAATTCAACTGGTATCATTATCTTTCAGTTCTTTTTTCATTTACTTTTGTTCCTACATGTATCTAGATAGGGGATTTATTCTATAGGTACATTGTAGCTCAATGAGCGGTAGTTTTGGATTTTTATCCCCTTTAAGGATCTTGTAACCACCATTTTTTGTAGCAATAAATTTACCCCATATATGGGGTTTCCTATATATATATATATATATTTATATAGAAGATGTTTTTAAACTTTTAAAAATAATTAGTGAATGATATTTTTGATGTGATATAAAAATTTAGATATTATATATGTAAATATATATAAGAATTTTATGATATGTATGTAGATCTTCTTTTTTTATAAAAAATAGAAATTAACATCAAGTAGTTAATTGATCAATATTAAGACATAACACACAATTTTTATACATTTTCAAATCTAATACCTAAAGGTTGACATTTATAAATACACCATTTTTTCATATGCATGAAAAAAATGTATTCCACTTAAAAAAAATATTAATGATAGTACTATTTATATTGTAATATTATAGATTTGAGTTATATTTATATAAATATGAAAGTTTATATATTAAATATATAAATATATATAAGAATTGTGTGCTATGCTATTAATGGATAAATGAATATGAGTGTAATTATGATAAAATTGAATGAAAAAATAAATTGTAGACCGGACATAAATTTAGAACCTATAACATGAAAGCACTTCTGATCTTTCAAAATAAGAAATATTGTGTGCTAATTTAATGAAGAAAATAAATAAGGAATGTTAAAATGACTAACATAAATCAATATGTCAAAAATAAAATAAAAATGATCACAATGATCTTTTAGGAGTTGAGTATGAAGGAAGTTGAAATTCTATGATTCAAATAGATGAACTTATATATATATATATATATATATATATATATATATATATATATATATATATATATATATATATATATATATATATATATATAAGTTCCTACGCTATTTGAATCGAACTCAACTTCCTTCATGTTCAACCCACCAAAGACATTCCTGTTGTAGAATTTGATCATTGTGTTTTTATTTTTGTATATATAAGTTCCCTACGCTATTTGAATCAAAGGAATTTCAACTTCCTTCATAGACTGCTCAACTCCACTAAAGACATTCCTATTGTAGAATTTGATCATTGTGTTTTTATTTTTGTTTTGACATATTGATTTATGTTAGTCATTTTAACATTCCTTATTTATTTTCTTCATTAAATTAGCACACAATAGGAAACCCCATATATGGGGTAAATTTATTGCTACGAAAAAAGGTGGTTACAAGATCCTTAAAGGGGATAAAATCCAAAACTACCGCTCATTGAGCTACAACGTACCTATAGAATAAATCCCCTATCTAGATACATGTAGGAACAAAAGTAAATGAAAAAAGAACTGAAAGATAATGATACCAGTTGAATTATAAAATCAGCCAAAATTAGGTAGGATCCAATCAAAGCAATGGTAGAGGGAGCATGGCCCAGATGAAACGGCAAGATATGCCATGTGGTACATGTGGAGTTGTGCAGTCTATGAAGGAAGTTGAAATTCCTATGATTCAAATAGCTTAGGGAACTACACGTGGAACAACTCTAGACTTTGGCAATGTCTCGATCGTACCCTTTTTAACCATCTTTGGATTGATCAATGGCCTAATACCTCAGTAGAACACTTAAGTAGAACCCGCCCATCACGCTCCTCTTGACATCGTGAAAATTTCCATGTTTCAATACCAGCTCCCCTTTCATTTCCAAAATATGTGGTTGCAACATAATGACTTTATGTCATTGTTTCACTAATTGGACCCTATTCATCGATAACTCCATTAAAGGCATGATCCATTTTGGCTTAAACTTAAAAGATTAAAACAAACTCAACGGTGGAATAAACATCATTTTAAAACCTTTTGCAAATCTTAAAACTATGGAAGATCTTGTTTGCTCTCTTGAAGAAGGCTTTGCACTTAATAAAATGATGAACTCATCGAAGCTAGAGATAACTTGATTAAATATCAAAACATGGAGGAAACTTATTGGCGGCAAAAAGCTGCTACTAAACATATTGCTGATGGCGATAGAAACACAAAATATTTCCACGCTCTTTTCAACAAAAAAAAAGTTCTAAACTCTATTAATAAAATTAAAAACAATAATGATAATTGGATATCAGATAAAAATGATATTAAAGACTTCGGTTATCCAACATTTTCAAAGTTTGTTAAACAACAACATTAACACGGAATCATCTCTAATCCTCATCCGATTCCTCCAAAATTACTCACCAAAACATCTCTCTTATTAGGTGTCCGACGGAAACTGAAATTAGTACTGTTCTCCAAAGCATGAATTCAGATTCAGTTGTTGGCCCGGATGGATACACAACTATATTCTTTCAACAGTTGGTCCATTATTAAGTCTGATCTAATTGAAGCTGTTATTGACTTTTTCAATGGCAACCCCTTTCTTAGATCCTTCTCTAGTACCTCCATTATTCTTATCCCTAAAAATAACCACCCGAAAACATGGAATGATTTTAGACCGATTAGTCTTTGCACCTTCTTTAACAAACTAATTGCCAAAATAATCACCAACCGTATCAACCCTTTGCTGTCGAATATTATCTACCAGAATCAAACTGGTTTCATTAAAGGGAGAACTATAGCTGATAATATTCTTTTAGCTCAAGAAATGATTCATGATATTGACGTCCTATTAGAGAGTAACATTGCCTTCAAATTGGACAAAGCCTTTGACAAACTCTCTTGGGAATTTCTCTTTCTATACTTCAACTTTTGGATTCTCAAAAGAATTTATTCATATCATTAAAAGCGTGTCACTAATGTTTGGTTCTTTATCATTAATGAAGAATCGGGTTTCTTCACTTCTAAACATGGCTTACGTGGAGATCCATTATCTCCTTGCTTTTATTATAGTTGTAGATTACTTATCCAGGAGCCTGAACGACCTATTCTATAATAAGCCAAGTATGATTTACAAAACTCAAGGTGGATTTCCTATTACTCATCTTTGCTTTGCTGACGATTTTATCATTTTCTGCAATGCTTCTATACCTCACGTCAAAACCATTATGAAATTCTTTAACAAATTTGGCAAAGAAAGTGGTCTCCTCCTTAACAAAAAAAATGTTGTTTCATAACCGCTAATAAAATCACCAATAATAGGATTAATCATATAACGAGGATCACTAACTTTCATCAACAACAACTTATCAATTATCTAGGTACACTTTTTAAAGGTCATAAAAGATCTTATCTTTTTGACGAATTAATCCACAAAATATCCAACCGTATCTCCTCTTGGGAATACCATTTTCTATCCTTTGGAGGGAGGTTAACCTTGATTAAGAGTACCCTAAACTCGATGCCTCTTTATCTTATTCAAACTATCGTTCCAACCAACTTTTGCATTAATAGAATTGAGAGGCTAATTAATAAATTTTTTTGGGGGTCTAATACCTCTTCCTCAAAAATACACTGGTCCTCTTAGCACAAAATCTACGGCATTTTTGAGGAAGGTGGTCTTGATTGTAAATCTATCAAAGACACCATCATCGCATTCTCATATAAACTTTGGTGGAATTTTAGAAGCAACAATAGCCTTTGGGCTAACTTCATGACAAAACAAACATCTAAGCACCCATTGAATCTGCTCTTATAAAAGTAACGCTTCTCCCATTTGGAAAAGACTTTGTAATATCAAATGGAAGGCGGAATCTTTAATTTTTTGGGGCATTAACTCTGGCAACTCCTTCTTCTGGCAAGATAATTGGCTTGGAAATAATTCTTTCAATGACTTAATTTCCTCATGTTCTATTGATACCATCAAAGTCAAATCTTTCTGGGATAATAATAGATGGAACTTTTCCATGCTCATCGATTATATCCCATCTTCTTTTAGACAAACTCAATATACACATTACACCCAACAAAAAGACCATATTCTCTTTAAACTCTCTCCAATGGCAAATTCGGTTTTAAAATGTTTGGCTTATGATCAAAGAAACTTCGTGATTATTCCAAAGTGTATGCTCGACTTTGGCATAACAATATCCCCACTCATACTCCATTCTTACTTGGCATTATCTTAAAAACTTTGTCCCTATTGACTCCTTGATGTGGGGTAAAGGTTTTTATCTTCCGTCAAAATGTCATTGTTGCTCCCATATTGAAAATGTTAATCACCAATTTGTGAATGGAGCGATTGCCTCTAAACTTTGGCTTTGGTACGATAATCTATTCTCCATTGACAAATTCAATGGCTCGCTTACTATTTCCTCGAGATATATTTTGAAAACAATATCAAAGGTCATATTAAAAACGTTACTGCTATCATTATTATCTGGTTCATTTGGATGGCTAGAAATGATGCCAAGCATAACGATATAACTATGAATCATTTCAAGATAATTGCCAAAACTAAATTCAAAATCCATGATTTATTTAAAGCCAAACTTATTAAATATAAACATTTTAAAGGGTGTAAATTTGTAGCCTCAAAATTGGGTTTGCAATTGCCAGATATAAACACTACTAATCAAGCCAAAATACTTTATTGGGCCAAACCTCATGATAATGTCATCAAAATTAACACCGATGGAGCTGTATCTCCTAATGCTTCTGGATGTGGTGGCATCTTTAGAAATTTCAAGGGTGATGTCCTCTTGGCCTTTGCTAATCCTCTTATTACTAACTCAGTTCCTTTTGCTGAACTTACGGCAGTTTATAATGCTCTTGACATTTCCTTACGAAGGTTTGCTTAATATCCGGCTTGAAGTGGATGCCTACTAATCGATCTCCTCGTCAAAAAAATGGAAATGCTAAATTATACTATTTACTCAGCGAACTAAAACTTTGCTCAATCAATTTTGTTACAAAATCACTCATATATGGAGGGAAGGAAATGCTTGTCTTACCTTGCTAACTTAGGAACTAGATTGAATGGGCCCATTAATTTTGATAAACATTCTATTCCTAAACACTTACAAGGATTGGTTAACCTGGACAAGATGAGTTTTCCTTACATTAGATCTTATTTGTAAGGCATTGCATCTTATCTTCATATTTGTCAGAATGATGAAGCACCCTATGTGCTACTTGCTTTTGTTGATCTGCTGGAATCGGTTCCCCCTATCTCTAATGGGGAATTTAATTTCTACTATTACAATTGGTTGCATTTCGAAAGGCCTTGCTGCCTTTTTTCATTGCGAAAGGTTGCTGGGTTGAGTTATTTCGATTTCAATACTGTATTGGTTTTGCTATTTTCTAATCTCACGGATGGAAAATTATGTACTGGCTGTGAGTAATTTTTCCCATGTTTTCTGTTGGTGGTTGCTGTTCCTTTCAGCTGACTATGGTGCACATAATGTCTGCTATGGATCAATTTCGATCTGGAATATCGAATGATGGCCGATTCGCTATTGAACCGCTCCTCTAAATGCATTCTTGGTGTTTATTTTGGTTGATTGTTACAATTGGCTTCTCATTAGGCCTTCGCCTTTTTTTCCTCGAATGGTTCTTGGGTTGCGTTTGGCTTTAATTTCATTAATGTGTTGGTTTCTATTTTCTCATCTCACGGTTGGAAAAATCATCACCTGAATAACTCTTCCCCGCTTGTGGTTGATGTTCCCTCTGACTATGGAATACTTACTGTCTTATTCTATGGTTCATTTTCTAATATGAATTATCTGAATGTCACCCCTGAATGCTGCTATTGGTGCTGCTACTCTAAATGCATTTTCTAGGTGTTTATTTTAGATGGTTGCGCTCATTCCCTGTTGAGATATGATGCCTTCCTTTACTATTGCTCTCCCAAGGACATTTATAAGGGGATGGCTTCCTGGGACATTTTCTACACTGATATAATCTTTTACATATCATGTGATTGGGATGGTGTTAATTATAAGATCATTGACTTTTTTAATAAGTTTTACTTGTCTCCTCTGTAACTTTCTTATGGAGGGATTATATCTATTTTCTTTCAATTTGGCTAGTCATGTGATTGACTAAGTTGGCTCAATCTCTTAGGTCTATGTATTCTCATGTCAAGATGGCTATATTGATGATAATTTTCTTGAATGAGACTCCTCATCCCTTAAACATTACCTATATAATTTGATATGAATTTGATTAGGTTTGCGGTTATAAAGCTCACATGAATATCAACAACTGGATGTTTCCTTCTCAGTTTGTTGGCTATGATGGGCGTGATGATCTCACTTCCTATTGGTTGGTAGCTCATGTGATGTAACCCTTCTTTGAAGTTTGGATGCTCATACTTGCACTTCATGGGATTGAGCACGAGCCCTTATCACATTTCCTTACTATCACTCTCATACTATGTTGTTTTCCTCTACTTGTTGTCAGTACCTTACTCTATATCTTTTTGCTGCTCTCTCCCTCTTTTGTAGGTCTGCTCTAGATTATCATGTACTCCCATTTCCTCCAGAGCATTGGCTTTATTCCTTTTTTACCTTATTAGGTTAATCATCATGTACCCTTTAACTGTTTTAATGCTTTCTTATGATCTTCGATGTACTTAGATAGGGGATTTACTCCTTAGTGATTGTAGCTCTTTGAGCGGAGTTAGTTTATCCCCTTTTAAGGATCTTGTAACCTTTTTTTGTGGCAATAAAATACCCCATCATGGGGTTTCCCAATATATATATATATATATATATATATATATATATATATATATATATATATATATATATATATATATATATATATATATATATATATATATAGTTCCTATGATTCAAATAGCTTAGGGAACTTAAATAATTACTCCCTCGAATATGTCCATCATGGCATATCATCGATCTCATTATATCTACGTATGATGGGCCCTAAAATAAGGTTTATGCAAAATATATATATTAATATACATATGTTTAGTTATTTTAAAGTCCACCAAAATATAAAATTATTTTTTTGAATTTATTTTAGAGTCAACTAAACAATTTTAAGTATTTTAAATGAATTATTTTTAGGTTATAATAGATTTAAATTGCATATATATATGCATCTTAAATAATTACAACCATATAAACCCTTAGTTTTTCAAAGATCAATGAAATAAGTTAGCTTCATAATAATAATTTTTATGCCAAAGAGAAGTGTAAGTTTTAATTGATTCCAAAGTTTTGAAGATATGATGGCCAAAGACCCCATGCCAGCAAGAAAGGGCGATCTTGTGCCATACTCCGGCCGATTTCAAGAGAATTAGAAAATAGCTCGGCTTTCAGATAGGGGACTTCTTACATTTACATACGCGAGCTGTTCACATTCACTTATGATTTTCTTTTCGATCCTCTTTTTTCAATTCTAATTAGAAAGTAATAGTCCTTTTCACAAAAAAGCTATCCATACAGTGACGGAATATAGGCTCCCACTGATAGTAGTGAGTTCTAAGTCAAGCTTGCGAGTTGAGCTCTGCATTGAAAAGCCTAAGCATAATTGAGAAAAGTATTTAAATCCTTAAGAGATTTCTTAGTTTAAAAAGGAAGATCAATTTCTTATTAATGAAAAGTGTTTATTTAAATTTTATATTGGTCTATATTGTGGTGGATTAGTTTTGATATTTTGCATATGAATATGTGTCATATGAATAAGTGTCATATTTAATTACATAAGGTAATTGATTAATAACATCATATGTTAAGTGGTGAGTAATGGTATTGCTTAATTATTTTTCTTGCATGAAGGGAAACCAACTATAAATCTAAAAGATTGATTAAATATTCAATGAAATATCCAATGATCATATGTCTAGCACTCATAAGGCACACACACAATTTGACTCCATTAGTTTAGTTGATAAGTTTTATGGGTTTGCTCTAGTCTAAGTGCATTTTTATAGAGAGAAATGGGAGAGGATATCTAATCAAATTTTATGTCATGAAGATATGTAATATCATTTAATTTACTTTTAAATTATCTTAATTTAAATTCAATGGTATTGAAAGCCAACTTGATCAAACTTTTATTATAATTTAAATTCTCACCTATTATTTTTTTTTTAAGGGACTTTAGCTTGTAAGTGAACGTACAAATTTTTTGTAATTTTAATTTTTATTAAATATTTTCTTATGATGAACATTGTTATTGACCACTCAATTATTGTCTTTACCTTTAATTTATTTATCTAATCCCTTTGACAAGAAATCACATTTCATAAAAATACCACTAGCTTTGGTACAAATAATTGATGAAAAAGTTTAATTTCTTAAAAAAATGTAAAAATACAAAAGAGTTTAAAAAATGAATATTACATGAATATTTTTTTAGCCCAATTCTAAACAGCTAAGCATTATACATTTAATTACTGAATGCAATAAATAAATAGAGTAGAAAATGATAATGGCAAACCCAAGCAACTAATTATGATTTAAAAAAATTATCAGGTAAGTGTTACTTTTTTAATAATAGTAGATTAAAAAATATTAGAGAGCATAATTACATAGTTCATTAGTATAGTACATTGATATACTCTCTTTTATTATTTATTTTTTATCTCCCACTCACTACATAATATAAACTATTATATGTGACAATGAATTTTTGTCCATTATGTTATATAATAGGCAGATGACATATGAATAACCCAAAATATAGTCCAAAAGTGTATATATATATATATATATATATATATATATATATATATAAAGTCAGAGGTGTGTGTCCTTATGTACTATAATAAGCCTAACCAATTTTAATAGAATATGTACACATGTATTTGTATAAATATTTTATATTAATATTTATTGAAAAATCTGGCTCGCATGCTAATGAGTTAAGTTTTGGCTAGCTTGAACTTGACTTGTTAGTTGATCGAGTTCGGCTCATGTGTCATTTATCTAGCCAAGCTTGAACCAGCTTGACTCACACACCTCTAATAGTACTAATAGGATTTGTTGTATTTTCTTTTAGCAAATAGAAATATGATTTCTCCTTTTATCATATTCTTTTTCAATTTCTCTTCATTGCTACATTCTATATTTTATTGTTTGAATAACCGTCCTTAGAGAGCATCTTATTTTTCAAGTCTTTGTAAGCATAAATTAATGATTATATGAATTAATTCTTTAATTTCCTCTATTAGTCTCTCGTTCAATATACTTAGCAACTTTTTTACTACCTTTGTTGTGTTGTATCTTTGATGGATTAAGTATGCCCTAGATTCTTATTTCACTCTTATGGAAGCCCCTAATTTGAATGAAAAAGAAAAACAATATAATCCTAGAAATGATTTCACATTAAAATTGATGTTGCATCTAACTCTTATGTGAAAATATTTTAAAATAAGTAATGTATGGGCAACTTTTTATATTATTTATGAATGGGAATATATTCCTTACAAGAGCTGGTGTCATAGTTGTCTTAGCTTATAATGGTAGCACATAACTTTTGTTGCACATCTAAAACATCTTAGAAGCTTGATGGCATGGCTTAAAATAACTCGCCTAGACTAACACAAACTCACTAAGGCTCGCATCAGATCTTCAAGGCTAGTGTGAACTATCCAAGATCAAGGAGAATTCACTTCATTTTTATTATGGCATACTCACCAAAATTCTTCTTGGTGTACTCACCCAATATGCTAGCTCAAATCTCTTGAACTATTTGCTCAAATTCCTTTTAAGTTGATGACTTCAAGCATTAAGTTGGTGGGCTCACTCTTTGAAGACTCCGATCTAACTAGTTAATATAGTTAAGCTAGATGCCTTATACATTATACAATAAGCAGTCATTGAGCCTTGTGATGTATTTTTCTTATTAATCTAGTTTAATGAATAGTATTTCTTATAACACTCAAATTTTGATCCAAATCTAAAAATAGGAGGTCAAGAGGAGAGCTTAGGTTACACAATTGTACACAATCCCTTATACCTAAAGCCATTTTCTACTGAAATTATAAAACCTCTCAATCTGAATTTCTCTTTTACTTCAGCATTCTTTTTCTTTTTCTCCATTGTTGTAAGTTTTGTATATTTGTAGCATTACCCATGGAGATTTTTGAATCCAACATTCTCTAGGTTGTAGTGAGCATGCACATATACTAATAATTGAAAGAACTAACTTTAA
Source organism: Cymbidium sinense (assembly GCA_021442155.1). NCBI lineage: Eukaryota > Viridiplantae > Streptophyta > Magnoliopsida > Asparagales > Orchidaceae > Cymbidium > Cymbidium sinense. Next base: position 8,838,860 of record CM038232.1, read on the forward strand.
GAAGAGGAAGAGAATAGAAAGACATCAATAAACATGGAGAAATTGGTCAGGAAGGTAGCGCATTAAAATAAAGAAGAGATCAATGAAGATGATCTAATAAATGATATAGCATATTTTTAAGCCACTCCTAGAGTTGGAATGCTAAAATGAACAACAAATGTTGTTATCATGGGTCACATTAGAGCTCAAGATCATTACCCTCCACCCAAATGAATAATAAAACTTAATCTTCTTGTAGTGATGAAGATTCTATTCTACTCTCTCTCACATCACCGAGAAGAGATGCTAGGTAAGGAGTGCAAGCCTTAGCTGACCAATGTTGAGGTAAAAAGTTGTACAAAACTTAAAATCTCTCACCATGACTATTATAATGGGAACATAGACCCAACCTATAATGTCACCTATTTTGACTCCGTTACACTTTACTTGATATCAATGATACTTTAAAGTGCTTATTATTTTTTATTACATTCAAAGAGCCATCTTTCAAGGGGATTTTGTAGCTGCCATTGGAACCATTACTTAGTTTTTTTTATGTTCAAGAAGTAATTCATCACATAATTTGTTGTCATATAAAGTCCTCTAAATAACTAGTAAACCTTGTTAAAAAAAGAGGTAGAGCCTAGCAAATTATTGAGAAGTTTCATTATGTTGTTCCAAAAAAAAATAGCTCAATCGGACTTTGAACCTCAAGCACAACTCAATATCTAAAGGAAGGACATTGTCACTAAGCAACTATCCTACTACACCCAAGAACTCAATCTAAGTTATTTAAATTTTCCAATAATATGTTAATTTAGAGGTGCATAATTATTATTTAGAAGTTTTTTTTTAAGTTGATCAAGAAATCACAACCTGATAGGAAAACTTTAGCAATTTTCTAAGTATTACCATAATCAATTAAAAGATTTGAAGGTAGATGAGAGACCAAAATAGTGTCAACTATCATTTTCATCACATGATATCACTATGAAGGGAGAGTCTGGAATACAAATAAGAAAGATGCAAAAAGAAGGAATTCTTACTAACATCCAATTATAACGCCTCATAGAGAGTTTCAATGGTTAAATAAGTAGATGATAAGACTATTTATAACAACTAGTGTCAAGGGGGACCCATGAATACATTCAAACAATTATAATTTCTACTATCATTGGCTACTTCACTTTATTGTTCACAAATGGGAGAATACCTACACTTGTATCTTTGATCAAGTTAATGAGGAAGCTATAAGCTAGATTCTAACTAGAGAAGATGCTAAGAAATAACATCCCATTTATTATGTAAGCAAAAATCTTCGAGGAGCCAATTTGAGATACCCAAGCATAAAATATTAATATAAGTATATATAATTACAACTCAACATCTTCAACTATACCTCTTGGTGCATTCAATCTAGATTGCCACTAATCATTTGCTAAAAATGATGTTGGCAAAGGTGAATCATTCAAAATGGCTTCAAAAAATGGCAACTGAGCTAATAAGTACTAAATCACTAGCACACAAAAGACTTTATTAATGCACTTCTATTGGTTGACATCATCATAAATGGTGCAAATGAAGAGATGACTATAAAATACAATTTGCCCTAGACTTTGTATTGTTGGAACCTCTAACAATAAAAGAAATAAAATCAAGATGGTTCTTAAAACACTGACAAGAATCATATCCACTCATACTATAAAAATTTACTTTTGCATACATACCACATAATTCTTATATATGTTTGCAGATCGAACACCTAAATTTTTATATTTATATACATACACTCAAATATTTAACAACACACCAAAATACTATTATTATTATTATATTTTAAAAATTAAATTCAACATTTTCATACATAGGGGAAAGTGTTATAAATGTAAATATCAAATTTTAAGTATTATATATGTAAATAAATAGAACTCATGTGTTATGTATGTAAATCTTTATTTTTTAATTACTATGAAGCATTATTTGTTAGCTTATGTTTTGTTGTGAAAGTTGGAACAAAATATTGCATTATCTTTTTCTGACTCTTAACTCATTTTTAATTAAGAGAATGGGCAGTACAAATCAAAAGCATAAATTTTTATTAAAAAAAAACATTTCAAAGTTAAAGCTAACATCAAAATTTTTGAAAAATTTAGAACTAAGCACATTTCTAAGGAGCCAAATTAGAACATCAACTTACTTTCTAAACTTTAAAATCTTGACATAACACTTATCATATGTCTATCATGTCCATGCATTGAGGAAGCACTTTATAAATGTCGATAGGCAAGTCGAACTGAGTTCAATGGACTAATTTATTGAATATTTGAAATCAGAAACTATTGTCTTCAATATTTTTAATCTGACAAGCTTCCAAATTAAAACTACCTAATACTTATTTATTGATGATGAGTTACTTTGGAAGTTAGTTGATCTTAACTCCTTGGCCATTTTTAGTATAAGGCATGAACTTAAATAATCATTTTCCTTATCAAGTAACAAGAGAAAATTCAGTCTCATGACAATTAATTACTTCATAAAACAAATTATTTTAAAGGCATTAGAAAATTAAAGTAACTAAAAATCCATCCATATTTTTATCTAAATAGATATCATTTGTTGATATAGTCCTCCTATAATGATGATCACTTTTAAAGATTTCTACCGAGGTCAAGGAATTCAAGTTAAAATTTACTTTAGTTTATCATTAAAAATATTAATAAACAATCCCATCTTTGATGAGTAAGAACTAAATTTTGAAACTTTTTGCAAAAGAAGTTCGAAAGTGCAAAAGTCAAATGAGCTGAAGTCTTCTCATCAGCTCTTTAGGCTCTATGAACAACCCCATCTTTAGTGACTAGACGACACCTTATGAATTATCATATGAGTACATTACACGATGATATTATTACAAGTTGAGCACAATTTATACAATCAAAGGGTATTTGAAGGTGGAATCTTTTGATGGACAAATTTATATGTTAGGATAGAAGTAAAAATAAAAAAATAATTTTATGGAAATGAAAGACTAATTTTAATATCTCATATAAAAAAATTATAAAACTCATAAGGGTATTTATCATATGAAATTCTAAAGAAGAAGAAGAATTTGATGAATAAAGAGGTTTGAATGAAGAATATAGGTAAACTGTAATGGACTTGCTTGAAAAAAAAACAAAAGGTTCAATCTTTAATAAAGCAACACAAAGCCAAAAGAAAGATAACAAAATGTTATAAACTAAGGATTAAAGATAAGGTATTTCATATTGGAAACTTATTTTGAGATCACCAGATGCTGCAATCTAATTTTCTTTCCTTACAAAAGAGGATTCTTTCTCACCTTTCTTTATATAAAATATTTCATTCTTGAATATAAATCAACATTTTTCTGATAACTATGTTTGAGGTGTGCTTTTTTGTAAAACTGAAAATTGATCAATCAAACTAAATTTTGAATTTGGATCCTTTATAAAAATTTTCTTGGATTTTGTTTTGATTTCAATATTCAGTTTGATTTTCATGATTTTATAAAATCTTAATCTAATCTAACCAAAAATAGATAAATATTTTATTTTATTTTTTTCATTTTTTTTAGAAAACTCCTATCAAAAAATCAATTTTAATAATAAATTTGCATATTATTGATTTCATTTGTTAAAGACTTACTTTATTTTATATGAAATGATTTGAAAAAGTGAAGTAATTCTTTAATAAATAATTCTTATAGCAATTTATATTTTAAAATTTTGATTTTCTTTAAATCAAAGCAAAAATAAAAAAAAAAATCGGTTTAGATCGATTTGGTTTATGTTATTGATTAAACGGATCTATTTTTTTTTTGATTCTAGAATTAAAATCGATCAGTTTAACAAATTTTAAAATCGATCCATCTAAATCAATCGATTGCACACTCCTAATTATGTTAAACCCATATTCATCAAAGTATCAACTAGATGAATTTGCCATATCTATTAAGTTTTGTGAGAAATAACGAAGGGTTCTCATCCTACAAATCACACCATAAGGTGAGTTCAATTCGTAGAAAAATTGAGTAGAAATTTACATACATGACACACAATGATGACTTAATCTTGAAATTATATTAAAGTAGTCTAGTTAAGAAAAATAAAAATAATTATTCAAATTACTCTTTATTACTCATATATCTATCTACTTGTCGATATTTCATATATATCTACTCAATAAATCTTGGATATTCACATATTTAGAGATCTAAAAATCATTTACATATATACATGTTATGCAAATCTTACATAATTATATATCTAAGTGTTAAACTTTCATATTCACATAAATAATACACAAATCTTTAATATTATATCCAAATTTTAATGATGTCCACCAATTCATCACATAAATCTTATATTCTTACATATGTGCTTAAATTTTAATATTTACATAAATAACATCTAAAATTTGAATATCACATCAACAATGCCAACAATCACTAACTTTTTAAAAATATTTGATTTTATTTTTCAAATCATTCACCTTCACATGATTAAAAGAAAATAAGAAACAACCATCCTTGTATCCTTCCATGGAAAATAAATGTGGAAGAAGATAATGCATCATGGAATCCTCTTCTATTGTATATATCAGACCACTATGGTCTTGAGAGATACTCATACGATAGAGAGAGATTCCAGTGGATGGAGATTATCATAGGCCTTTAATCCTTTGGCATGAGAATTAATGAAAAAATAGACTAATCACACATATATTTTCTTTTGAGCATTGCATAGAGAGAAGACTATATTATCCCAGAAGTTCATTCTACAAACTTGAAATACAAAGATACATATTACTTGAATACACAAAAGATTTCTCTAACTCAACATGTAATTCTAGGTAATCAAATCTCCCATATGCGTAAGTTCTCTTAATTTATTACATCTTAGGCAAAAAGCCCAAGAACACTCTTGATTAAGGATGATTTTTTATTTTTAGAGTTTGGTACATAATGGTTTTTCTATGCTAGGTTCTCTATTCCAATATAAGAAAAGCTTAAATAGGCTATTCATCATATAAGAGGTAATACAGTCAATCGCACACTTGAATAAACTAAAAATTTCCCCATCTCAACCTGTAATGCTTATTGGGTTTATTTTATTCAAGAAATCAATTTTCTATAAGTATAATCCCTTATGCTTAATTACATCTTAGGCAAATAACCCAATAACAATCTTAATTAAGTATGATTTTTCATTTTCTTTAGAGTTTGATACATATTGGGTTTTTAAGCTAGGTTCACTATTTCAAGAAGAGAAAGTCTCATATAGGCTACTCATCATGTAAGAGATTATAAAATCAGTCACAAAGAGATCAATAAAGAGATGTAAAGTCATGCACAATAAAATATCATTTATAATATTGTAATGACAATGCTAGTTTTGAACCAAGATCTAAGAAAGGACTAAAGGTACTAATCAAGCATTGTTCATAACCTAAATCTAATATAAATGCTTAGAACATCAACTTAACATACAATTAAGTGTCCATTAAATTCAGCCTTAATTAATTTAATTAAATTTTTTTTGATGATCTTCAAATCAATTCTCTCTAATTTAGCCACCCATCCCCTTATGGACTCTTTTTTGAAGAAAGATTGCTACATACTTGGATAGAGTTTTTCTCTCTCTACCTTATAGTTTAGTTTGATCTTTAATTGGATATGTCTTATTGCTTAGGGTATAATTAGATGAGATTATAGGCATACTTGTATTATTATAGCTATTACTACAAAGAATCCGCACATGCAAATCAATTCAATTCTTTAGACAACCCAAAGATATAGTGTGGTGGCAATGTAATATAATTTTAAGTCATGTTCAACATATTAAAGAATGATCAAATAATATTTGAATCTTATTCAAATATTATTTTAATCACATTTCAATCTTACTCAAATTATGTTTGAACTTTATTTTAAACCTTGCTCAAACTATGCTATAATCTTACATGAATATTACTCAAAATTTGTTCAAATCTTTTTAAAATTAATTTGGATAATCTTCGAATGTTAAATTAAGCATTTTATTTATTCAAAAAATATACAATCTAAATTTGAAGATGATTCAAATATGTTCATAATATGTAATGTGATGTCTAATGGTAATTTAGATATACAGTTTAGAGTGTAAACAATATATTGAAACTTAAATAATCAAATATATTACACTATATTTCACCTCTAACCTTGAAGATCTAGCCAATAAAGAGAGAGATCTTATTATAAAATTTGTCATAATTCGATCACAAGCTTCTAATTTTATTTATCTATTGTAGTGATAGTTGTATCTGAAATAAACTATAAGTTGTATTTTTATAAGAAAAAAATTTGAATGTATATTTGATCAATTTTTACTATTACAGTGCATATCAAGCCTCAATATGTATAAAATTTGCATGTTAAATAGGTAATATGTATAGTTTTGAGTGGTACGTATGTAAAAACCCCTTTAAAAATAAATAAAGAAGTCTAATATGAAGCAAATTATAGAAAAATTTAAGAATATCATCCTCAATATTCATTTTACAAGCACAACAACAAGCCTTTATCCCACTACGTGGGATCGGTTACATGAATACTTCATCTCCATTTGGTCGTGTTAAATGTCATATTCTCATTTAATTGTAATAACATAAAGTCATTTTTTATACTTCCTAATCAAGATGTTTAGGTTTAACAATGCATTTCTTAACATAAACCGAATCTAAAGCATCTACTCCTAATTGGGTCATCGGGAAACCAATATTTTATGTGATCAAACTATTTAAGATGACTCTCTCTAATCTAATCTCCATCGAAAATACCCCAACCTTTTCATATATATATGTGTGTGTGTGTGTGTATTTATGTTGTGTTTTCTCTTTAAGTGTAAAGCCACTTATCCACCTAAGCATTTTCATCTCTGCAACATTTAATTTTATACTTCTCTTTTACTAGCCAACATTCTACACCATAGAGCATTACAAATCTCACCATCTTGTAAAATTTACATACCAAAAAACAAAAATGTGTATATGACATGGGCCACAATTAGAGTATATAAAGCCATTATACTAAAAAAGGAGCTATTATAGAACTAAGGGCCTATTTGATGCAGCTTTTTTACTACTTTCCGTTCAAGAAAAGTAGCTCTCAAATACCATTTGAGAGCTACTTTTATATTGTTTTTTCCTAAGAAATTGCATTGGCATTTTGCTTTTTCACAACGAGGGACCCAACCGGGCTCCGAAATCTCATTCCATCTTCTGCATAAAGTTTTCTTCCAAAATTATCCCCATTATTAACCTGGTATAATGATTGAAAACCATGACATTACTCTAGATTTCCTCTTCAACAACCTGAAATAAGTTAGTAGCGAATTGAAAGAAAAGGACCTTCGATTCCTAAACCTGCTATTCCTTTCCCTTATGTGGATGAGAACTATCTCTCGTCATCTGGACTCCAGAAGAAATGTATGTCCTAGCAATGAGGTGTTAAGTGCATTTCTTGTTTCTTTTTAAATCACTCCATTATGTGAATGAAGTGGAAAAGTATTCCTGATTTATTGTGATTTACAAGTTCTAACAACTACTTCTCTAGAATTATGAACTCAAGGATTTACAAGTGATTTGTTGTGATTTGTTGTGATTTGCTGTGATTTACAAGTGATTTACAAGTGCATTTCTTTGCTTACATCAACATGACTCAATAAATATGAACTTAAGGATTTCCACTGCTTCTAGAATTATCCAATGCAACTGTGGTTTATAATGTTGCTTATTCACTTCATGCCAAGAAGGCAACAACTATGGACGGAGATTTTACAAGTGTCCTCGCAATAGAACATTGGATGACTATAATTTTTTTAGATGGGCTGACGATTACGAAGAAACAACAGCAGATAGTGATCATGTTTGGTTAAGAGCTTTGGAAAATAAATTTTCTAGAAGCCTTGATCATTTGGATAAAAAGCTTAATATTAGCGAGGGGTAAAATTGGGTGGAAAGGTCATCCGAGCTATATAGATAAAAAGCCTTGATCATTTGGATAAAAAGCCTTGATCATTACTAGTTGCAAATGTTATCTTAATTTTCATATTATATAGTGTAATGTGATGTGTTAAATTCAAATATCAAATACTAGACTTATGAGTATGTATGGACTTCTAAAATTGTATTTTTTTTTTTCTTACTCTGTTGATGCTATATGACCATAAGGATAGTTTTGTAAACTTTTTTTGCAAACCGTTATAACACGGCTCAATCTTCCAAACCGTTAAACTGCTTATTCAGAACCACCTTTCTAAAAGCCCTTTTTCCCTACTGCCTTCACAACCCTTCTTCTACAAACAAAAACAGACTAAATTGCAATAGTTAATAAAATTATTGCAAATCCAAATATTTATTATCGTTATTATAATTATTGCTTGAATCCAACATTTATGCCGTCTATCAAGGAAACATGATGAGGGGGAGCTGATATTTGAGGTAGAGTACAACACAAAAATAGTGTTAATGATTATAGCATAGATTGAGATTCAAATAATCATATCAAGGTGTGTGTGTGTACACACACACACCTTTAAAACTATAAATTAAAGTAAATTATGTTATTCCCATCACTACTAAAATTGATTAGAACAAATAATCTTCATCATTTTATCAAGATGGTCAACAAACACTATTATTTTTTTATTCTCACAACAAATTTAAAGAGATGTATCACTCCTTTTTAGATTTAAGCTCGACATAATCATTAGGTTCATATGGCATGAACCATTCAGGAAAAAAAAAACCCTTTTTTTTTCTTTTAGGATTATAACCCATGTCCTTACAAAGTTGATCATTATAATATATTTGAATGATTCCAACACTTGATCTTCTAATATTCATGACCATACTCTTCATGTATTTATCCAATTTCTTCACGCCTTCCTCCATCAATTTTATGCTAGGGAGCTGAAATCCACCATCAAGAAAAAACCATGTGCCAACCATATTGCCCATCTCAAGTAAATAAGTTTGATGCGCAAGTATCCAATTATCGCTATTTGTGAAATCCTCGATGAATGCATTCTCTCATACATAACATAAATGTGTTGATAAAATCAATCTTTTAGTAAAATAATTCTTAAGCACACTATCACAAATTTAACTATAAAATAATTTTTTACATGTTTTTCAATGTTATTGAATAGACCTTTACTCATGCACTCATAGAGTGTAAGAAAGCTAAATTTTATGTTCATGTTTGCCTCATTAACTTGTTGGTTGATAAATATAAAATTTATTGATAAGTCAAATCTAAGTTATTAAATTTTATATTGTCTATCACACATGTATCAGTATAAATATTTGAATATGAATTATACAAGTACAAGTATGTGACATAAATATGCATAAGTGCACATTCAAACATGCAATATATATGCGTGAACATAATCAAACTATTATCAAACCAAATAGGATCAACAAGGTCATGTTTAGCTCATGAAATTAAATATATTAAATTAAAAAACTAGTTTAACTTAAGCTAATTATCAAGTTATCAAATAAGCTTTTTTTGATAACTTCTTGTAATAATATCCCGAAGTTATATATGAATATCTAATTAATCAATGTGAAGTATACCTATAAAGTGGAATAGTATTTTCTAGGTGGCCCATCACAATATTTTGAAATGAAGTCGATTTAAAGACATTTCGAATTTTCTCATCACCCTTGAAGCCGCATACAAAGATGACTAGCCTTTAATGGTGGATTCACCTTCCAATATTATACCATACCATCCTGAACTCAAAGCTTTTGAATATTTTAGAACAATGCTCTTATTTTTCAGCATTTCATAGAATTTTTCAGGCCATAAACCAAGTAAGGATGAACTCATTGCTTGAAAGAAACTATGGTCTGGAACCATTCTATACTTCTCCATAGATGTTGTTTTCTTGATGTAGATTTCAATAAACTTAGATATAAGCCACCTCTATATTAAAAAAATTTAAAAAAAAAATCAATGTGAGATATTAATTTATATATTTATTTTAAAATAATTGCAGGAGGAGGAAAAGCATATACAAAGAGAGGAGAGAGCAATGTAAGAGGCTTAGCATGATTCCTTCTCTCACATGTAGTAGTAGCTCTGAAAAGCGAGTGGAGTAGAAGTAACCTAACGAAACACCCCATGCTGAGAAATCAACCATGTTCCATCGTTTAGTTCGGACAATCATCGTGCAAGGAAGTTTTGCACCTATAAGTGCAAATTTAAGAAAAGTAAGAATAAAGTATATGAAACTTTATGTGTGTGTGGAGTACTACTAGAGTGCATAGTCGTATGCTTCATAATTGTTTAGTATAAAGAACTATTGTATCATCTCCATATACTCCAACACCAAATAAGCAACAATCCATATGCATGATGTATTCTAACAACTAATAATGATACTAGATCATACCATTACAGACATCATCGGAAGATGATACGTTTTCCTTTGACAAACTCATCAGCGACAATGCTTCCCATATTGGCTAAATCCATTGAGTGGATCACCTTACCATTGAAGGCCTCGGGGTCTTTATTCTCAGGGAAGCTAGGAATATTGGGGAGGCCACTGAACCTTCTTAAGCAAAGGACTATAAAGTTCATTACATGGTGATCATGAACATATTGTCTATTAAGTGATTAAAATATTGATAGAATGTGAAGATTAGAAAGGTAAATTTGATAAACTAGACAACAATGTACTGAGTATACAAACGCAATAAATATAAAGATGCAAGAGCTCAATTCAAAACTGTTTTCCAAACCACATAATTGCATAATATTTTTAATCGTTCTATAATTTGCTTGCTCTTAAGATGATTTCAAAAATAATTTATAACCATTTGACTAGATTGTCGTAGGACCTTTTTTGCTTAATTATATATATATATATATATATATATATATATATATAAAGAGAGAGAGAGAGAGAGAATTAAAGAGATTTTTTACCTTTTAGTCTCATAACTAAAATATATTTTTTTTAGGTTTATGAATATGGATTCTAACATGAAAATCTTCTCGTTCATCTTCTTTAATAGAATATAATTAAAATAAATATTTAAAGTGCGCTTTAATTATTTTCTTCAAGATTTAATTAATATTATTTAAAAAAATTAATCCTTATTTCCAAGAAATGGAACAAAAGCTTTTTTATTTGTGTTTTTTTTAATGATTTTATTAAAATTCAATAATTATAATGTCAATTTTTATTTTTTAAGTATTTTCTGACAGCATGATCATAATTAATATATTTTATTATTTATTAACTATTAGTGTTTTTGAGCTATAATTAATAGCTGAAAAACAAAGCCTTTCAATCACTTAAATCAAATTTTTATTCACAATTTACGTGATTTAATAAATAGTATTTTTTGAGTTAAAATGGTAACCCCATCTTCCTTCTCCACGCGTTCAGACTCCACGCCAATGCCCGGTTCCAATTCCCAGGCCATCTCCTCCCGCCCAACATAGTCCAAACTGCACCTTCTCCCGAACCTCACATGCCTTATAAGATCAAACCGTGAGCATGCCTCCAAATACCCATCACCGCCAGGTGGGTCGTGATCGATCCAAAATAATGGAACCGGGTCAGAATCGATCGATCGCCGGCCCATACACCGGCTGGCCTCGAGACCGACCACCGGGAAGCCTTTTCGAGCATGTACTTGCATGTGACAGGCCGATCCCTGCCACACATCCCGCCACTCCATTAGTTCAGACTTTCAGGGTTTGTTCTACTCCAAGTGCCCTTTATAAGCACCTGCCAATATTTTTTAATTATTATTATTATTTTGAATTTTGTCAAAATTTTGTTTTACCTTTTATTATCAAATATTCATATGTTTATATAAATATTTATTTTTATATATTTATCATTAAAATTCTTCAATGGAATGTCCCACCCAAATAGAAAATAATTTAAAAGAGAAAAATTGAAGGCGATGCAATGAGGGTTCCAATATTATGGAGATATTATTAATTGTAGAATTCATATGTAGTTTTATATTTGAATTTTAATAATATTACATTATATATATATATATATATATTATATGTATATGTTATGTACATGATCCGATGAGATAATATTGCTGGAGTTCGAATGTAGAACTATGTCCAAACTCCGCACGTGTAGAGCTATGATTGGACTCCGCTCCCATGACAATGACCTTCGTCTGTTCAGGCAGATATATGCGATAATTTTAGTTTATTTAGGCACAGCAATATGATGATAGAGCACTTATGAATTTAAATTAATGCAAAAAGAATATAAATAAAATGAAAATAATATATTTAAAATAAATTTAATTATTGTTCAAAATTCTATGAATATAAGTTTATTATTTATTTGAATGAACAAATGAATATAAAATGAAATATGATTATCGACGATCATGATTGAAGACGATTGGCTAGCACAACAATTGATAAACCCCAGATGGAGAGCCTTAGCCTCAGTCTCACTTATTCAATTATATATCAAAATATGATAAATTTCAAATTAATAATATTTGAATTTGAAAGTATACTTTAAATACACTCTCTCAAATTACAATACATTTTGAAACAACTCATCGAATCTGTATAAGGTAGTATTTTTTATGTTATTTAGAACTTTAGAAGATATGTTACATTTGAGTAAATAAAAGGATTTATGTGTTAATATAAATAATTTCTCTCTCTCTCTTTATATATATATATATATATATATATATATATATATATATATATATATATATATATATATATATATATATATATATATATATTATAGAGGATTTTTAAGCAGATTTTATGTTTCTGAGCATCTTTAATTGGGCTCAAACGTTAAATAAACTCAAATAAAAATAAAATACTATGCTTCGTTTTAGCTTAGGACTGCTCATCAAATTCAGCTCTTTTGTACTCTTCATCTCAGTTTGTTAGGGTCCAGATGAATAATGAAGAAAAGTTGATTTTAACTTTTTTGGTATTTGGTTTGAAGTAAAGTCAATTTCCAATTTAATATATTGTATTTCAAATACATTACAAACGCTATCTTTTGTGTATGAATTCACCGATTGGAATTCTAAATACACGTAAATATAAAGTGATCGCGTCATTGGCCGCCACCCTCTCTCGCCATCATTCATGCACTCACATACAACCGCTTTGCCAAAAAACCTTCAAAATACTTTACATTATATTTTTTCAACCAAATAAAAAAAAATAAAGTCATTAATTTATAAAACTCTCAACCAAATAACTGTAAAATAATCCTTTTATACTGTATTTCTTTTACACTGTATTTCAAATCCAGAAAATCAAATAACTCCTTAATTAATGCGCTTTACTTTTGATATCTTTTAATATTAATATTAATAAAATATAAAAAAATTTTAATCGTCCAGTATCAGAAAATTGGAAGAAGGAAAATTATAAGAATTATACATCATTAAAATATTGTTTATTTTATATTCTTGTTATAATAAATATATATTTTTTTAATTTGACAAGCTTTCCAACTATAATAATAATAATAATAATATTATTATTATTATTATTATTATTATGAAAGATTCTTTTATATAACTTTCATGTTAGATAGGTTCCTTCTCTGACTTTTCTTTAGTTACATAATATATTATACTTGTATTATACACGTGATTATATTGTTTATATTAAGATAAATCCAAGCCACAGGCCGCGCAATTTGATTGATGGATGTCTTCCGGTGCTTTAGCAATTTTTATTTTTTATTTTTTATGATGCACATAAATATTATACAATTTATGAATATATATATATATATATATATATATATATATATATATATATATATATATATATATATATATATATATACATATGTTATTTTGCATAATAATTAAATGACAAGTTCAACGTCACCCAAATTTGGTGAAGTATGGCTCAAATGAGATCGAATTAAGATTAAAGACTACACCTGAAAACTTTGATATACTAATTGGATGATCAAATGACTTTCAAATTTGACGTGTTTATACTCGAATCGATCAGCTCAACGAGACGAATCCAACGAGGCTAAGATCATTCAAATCAAAGGTCAATTGAATGGTTAAATCACTAAAAAAATATCTATGATCAAATGAATCGATATGAACCATCCGTTTGAGTGTTTTGAGATTTTGGCTACAATGACCAAAATGTCCTCTCAAAATCCTATAAATAGGACCCCATTCTTGTCATGAGGGGAGGAAAGAACTAGAAGCGAACTTGAGAGAAAACTAGGAGAGAACTAGAAGTTCAAAGTTTGTCATCTCCTTCGCCATCATCGCTTCATAAACGTTCACTACAATCGCCACATAGCTATAACCTATTCGAATTCCCATTATCAAGATTACCTACATACAATCTTACAATCCCGTTGTTGGGAAGATTTAAACTCTGTATTCCAAAGCGGATATATAATGGAATGTTTTTATTGAGCTAGGCTCCGTGATTTTTTCCCCTCTTTCTGGGATGTTTCACATAAAAATTATAGAGTTTCTTATTGTCTTTTCAACTATTTATGTCTGTGCTGGATTTTCATGTAAAGCTAAGGCGTGGAGATTTATTCTACCACTACAAGTTTTTTTTGCACGCAACAATTTGGCACCATCTGTGGAAAACTGATTTTCATTACTTCATCATGTTAGATGACCAAGTTTCCCAACAAGATCGAAACCACCAGCCAGGTGAAACACTTCGTACCTTTGAGGAGCGCATGCGTAGAATGGAGGAACAACAAGCTCAAATCCTTCAGCATTTACTAGGAGCTAGACAACTGAGAAAGGCACCATAACTTGGAGGAAATGAATGATATCAACAACAAGATAGAGTTGATTTTGTCAGAGAAACTAAACCTCCTCTTTATCATGTAGAAATTCCTCATGCACGTCATTCTAATATGGATATTGATGATACTGCTAGTTCAATTCACCGTTCTTATGTCGTCCGACCAACCTTCAATCCCCCTACCTCTTTGGTAGGGTTAAATCAACGTCATTTTATTAAAACATCCCGTGAAGCTATTAGAAATGAGTTACGATGTCTTGTCCAAAAATAATTTCCTCAAAGAGATAGACGATTCATTTCTCGTCGGAGCATTCATGAATCTTCTCCTTTATATGATATAGTTCTTCAGCAACCTCTCTCAGTGGGGTTTAAACTACCTAACATGGAGCCTTACAATGGGACTTCTGATCCATATGACCATATCGATCATTACAGAACTATTTTGCACATTCAACAAACCTCCGATGCTTTACACTGCCAAGTTTTTCATGTTACTCTCAAAGGATAAGCTCATATGTGGTTCTATTCCCTCCCTCAGGGGGAGCATTCTCAACTTCTCTCATTTGGCTGAACTCTTTGTTGAATAATTCATTTTAAATCGACGAACTATTAAGGATCCATCTCACCTTTTTGGAATACGTCAGAATGAAGGAGAAACACTAAAAGAATATTTTCAAAGATTTTCGAGTGAAGCTCGACAAATTCGAGGGGTAGATCATGAATTATTACAAGGTATTTTTTATGGGAAGCTCAAGGCCTGGACCATTCTACTCATCATTGATGAGAGAAACAGTTCATTCTTATGGAGACCTTGTATGGAGAGTAGAGGCACAGATCATGGTGGATGAAGCCATCAATGCGCATAGGAAGCAATTCAAACAGTTTTTTAAGAAGCGTAAAGGAGACGCAAACGATAGTCTTCACGCATCTCAACCAAAAAAGTATGGTCGTCGAAAGTTTCAGAACCTACCCCATAAGCCTGCCCAATCATCACGTGAGCCTTGCCCACAAAAAGAATATACACCCTTAAATGCCTCTCGCACGAACATTTTAATGGCTATTCAAAATAAAAATAATATAAAATGACCCAATCCTTTAAGACCGAACACCGTAAATCAGGATCAATATTGTTACTTTCATCGAGGATATGAACATACCACTGATGCCTGCAGACATCTAAATGAAGAAATCAAAAGATTGTTACAATATGGCTACCTCCGACAGTTTGTTCATAATCAATAAAGAAATAATAATAATCCTATTAGAGGGCAAAACCAACCCCAGCTAAGACAACAACCAAGACAACCGAAAGAAAATCGACAAACAGTAGGAGAAATTGAAACTATCGTTGGCGTACCATAATTTTTTTATCAAGTTCTACTCACTGCACTGAAAGAGCTTAGAATGAAGAGGTCATGAATTGATTAGTATATCATATTTTATGATTCTAACTTCTAATGGATACAAACTTCACATCAACATCCCTTAGTTATCAATGCAGGGATTGGAGATCCTTGTTATAATGTTAAGAGAATTTTAGTTGACAATGGTACCTCTATCAATGTATTATTCTACTCGACATTCTTAAATCTATATATTAATCTACTCGGCATTCTTAAATCTAGGTCTTGTAAGGGAAAAACTCCAAACAGTTGTTGGGTCGTTATATGGCTTTGACAATCGACCGGTAAGAGTAGAAGGCATAATAACACTTCTGGATACTCTTGGGGAATTCCTTAATCAAGCCACGCATTTGATTCAATTTATAGTATTTAAATCAAAATCAGCCTATAATGTTATCTTTGGAAGACCCTTGCAATCAATTTTTGGCACTATCGCTTCCATATCTCATCTGAAAATAAAATTTCCAACCTCTAAGGGAATAGGTGAGGTTCGTGGTAACCAACAGATAGCACAAACATGTTACTTGAGGCAGACCCGACCACAACCCTCAATAACATTAAGCATCAAAAATTTTGATTTAAGAGATGAAGAAACATTCCAGAGAGCTTCACTAGTCAAAGAGTTGATCACCATCCAGTTATCAAAAGAATATCCTTAAGAAATAGTACAAGTAGGTTTGTTGCTCTCTAAGGATAAAAAAAAAGGAGTACATCAACTTTTTGTGTCAAAACCAGGATAGTTTTGCTTGGAGTCCAACATATATGCCAGAAATTGATCCTAGGGTCATATCTCATTCCCTCAAAATCAACTCAGCATTCCAGCCCATCATTCAAAAGAAAAGAAACTTCACTCCAGATCATCCATAAGCAATTGAGCAGAAAGTTGATAAGCTTTTGGATGCAGGATTTATACGAGAAGTGCATTATCCTATGTGGTTGGCAAACGTTGTCCTGGTGAAGAAATCTAATGTGGCATGGAGAATGTGTGTCGACTACACCGATCTTAATAAAGCTTGCTCAAAAGATAGTTTTCCTCTCTCGCACATAGACCAGTTGGTCGACGCCACTTCAGATCATCAAATGCTTAGTTTTATGGATGCTTACTCTGGATATAATCAAATAAAGATGAATCCAGATGATGATGAAGCCACTGCTTTTTAGACTTACAAAGGGTTGCATTGTTATCAATTAATTCTATTTGGATTGAGAAATGCAGGAGCCATGTATCAACGCATAATGAATAAAGTTTCAAAACTCTTCTTGGTCGTACTATAGAAGTATATGTGGATGATATGCTGGTTAAAAGTGTTGAAAGAACAAAATATATAAATGACCTTAAGCAATGCTTCAAGCTTCTTCGACAGTATAATATACTCTTAAACCCCTCTAAATGTGCTTTTGGAGTTACTTCTAGAAAATTTTTAGGGTTTATGGTCACTCATCGAGAGATCGAGGCCAATCCAGAAAATATTAAAGCTAGACAAGATATGATGCCCCCAAAGAGCATAAAAGAGGTGCAACACCTAAACGGGATGATAGTGGCACTATCACGATTTCTGGCTCGAATGGGAGACAAATATTTATCGTTCTTTAGAATACTCAAGAGTGCTCAAAATAATGGCTTTTAATGAACTGGTGAATGTAAAACCACATTCGAGTAGCTCAAAAAATATTTGTCCTCACCGCCATTATGTTATCAAAGCCAATCACGAGAGAAATTCTTTATTTGTATCTCGCTATCTCACCTTATGCAATAAGCTCAATGTTGGTTCATGAAGAAGCTGGGGGCAATGACCAATTTATTACATTAGTAAAATTCTATCTAACGCAGAAGGACGTTATCCTTCGGTAGATAAAACTTTCTTAACATTGGTGTTCTCGACAAGAAAGCTATGCCCATACTTTCAAGGTCATTTGATCAGTGTTTATACACAACTTTCACTTAAAATTATCCTCCAAAAATCAAAAGCTTCTAACATATTAGTTAAATGGTCAGTTGAATTGAGAGAATTTAATATTCACATTTTGCTCAGGCCAGATATCAAATCTCAGGTATTAATAGATTTTATTATTGAATGCACCATCCTAGATTCTATTAAAATAAATTCTTCTCATTTAATATGACAACATTGGACTTTATTTGTTGATGGAGCATCTAAAAATTCTAGTGCTAGAGTAGGAATTCTACTTATTTCTCCTCAACATAATGTCCTTGAGTATGGACTACATTTAAAGTTTACAGCTACTAATAATATTGCAGAATACAAAGCTTTAGTATTAGGGTTAAATTTGCTATTGATTCTGAAGTTCAAAATCTTATACCTTACACTGATTTGCAACTTGTGGTTTCTCAAGTTGAATGAGATTCCAACACTCACAATCATCATCTGACGCAATACCTTCATATAGTAAATTCTCTTCTCCATCAAATAAGTAAGTATCAAATCATTCACATTCCAAGAAATCAAAATGCTAGTGCTGATGCTCTTTAGAAACTCGCCACTTCAACATTCTCTAATATTTACAATAGAAAGTATATAGAATACATTCATTTTCCTAGAATACAAGGACCTTGGGAAATATAGTCCATTGATGAATCAGGGCAAGTTTCTTGGATTGATCAGATAGTCACCTTTTTACATGATGGAGCTCTACCAGAAGATCCAATTATTACCATCTGTATTCGATGAAAACCTGTAAACTTCAGCATTATCGGTGATGAATTATATAAAAGATCATTCATATGACCATATCTCAAATGTCTTCCACCATCCGAAGTAGAGTATGCACTTCGAGAAGTCCATTCAAGTATTTGTGGAGAACACTTGGGGGGGCAGAGCACTTGCCCACAAAATCCTGAGATAAGGGTTTTATTGTCTTACAATAAAAAATGATACATTAGATTTTATAAAAAAAGTATAACAATTATCAAATGTATTCTAATCTCAACCACATTTCGCCAACCGAACTTTCACCTTTTTAGATCCTTAGCCTTTTGCTCAATGGGGAATAGATATTATGGGACCATTTCCTATTGCAACTGGACAACAAAAATTCATCATTATGGCGATAGATTATTTCACTAAATGGGTTGAGGCAGAACCATTAGCAAAAATCACAGAAACCAATGTTAAATAATTTGTTTGGAAAAATATTATTTGTCATTTTGAAATTTGCTAAAATCATAATAGATAATGGGACTCAATTTACAGAAAAATAATTCACTTCCTTTACAAAGATTTACACATTCAATTGGTTCATACAGTTGTAGCACACCCCCAAACAAATGGTCAAATTGAGGTTACGAATTGAACAATTCTAAAAGGCTTGAAGACACGTTTGGATAAGGCTGAGGGGTAGTGGGTGGATGAACTCCCTAATATATTATGGGTTTACCGAACAACTACAAGAACACCAACTAGTGAGACACCTTATAATTTATGTTTTGAGATGGAGGAAATCATTCCAGTTGAAATCAGTATCCCCAGTCCTAAGGTCCAGATTTTTGATGCAATAAATAATGAAGAAAAACTCTGATATCATCTAAATTTATTGCCTAAAATAAGAGAAGTATCTTCAATCAAAAATGATGCATATCATCAACAGATTGCACGTCACTTCAATTGGAGAGTGAAGCCCAAACCTATCAACATTGGAGATCTAGTTCTATGAAGTTCAGTATCTGTAGGAAAAGAACCACAACGTAACAAACTTTCACCCCTTTGGGAAGGACCTTATTTGGTGGTTGCTATGGTTAAACCAGGAACTTTCAAGCTCAAAGATTCGGAGGAAAAAATTCTTCCACACACTTGGAATGTTGAGAACCAAGAAAGATATTATCAATGAATTTATGATGTAACATTTGAATTGAACTATATATTTTGATGTTTCATATTTTTTTTTTTGAAAAGATGATAAATCAAAAGAGTAATAATGAAAAGAAAGAAAAATTGATCCCAAGTGGTTTCGATTAGACCTACTCCACACAGGTTAACATCATCGAGTGAAAAGTCTGACAAATAACCTCGGATATGTCAAAATTTTGCACCTACTCCACATAGGTTAATGTCATCGAGTGAAAACTCTAACAAACAATCTCAGATAGGTCAAAACTTTGCACCTACTCTACATGGGTTAACGTCACCAAGCAAAAACTCTGATAAACAATCTCAGATAGGTTGAAACTTCGCACCTACTCCACACAGGTTAACGTCATCGAGCAAAACTCTAACAAACAACCTCGAATAGATAGAAATCCTTGCTGGATTATTTTCTTAAAATATACAAGCTAACATCACTGAATAACTTTATGAAATATAGCCTAAATCAGTAACAAATCATTTTAAACAACAACCATTTTATTTTAAAATAAAAATTCAAAGCACTATGACACATACATAAACATGATTATATCTCATCTACTAAGAAGATCTCAAATTGAAATACAAATAAAATAAAAATGTAATCAAACAACATCCACATCTTCATTATTATCACCAGAAAAAGAGGAAGAAGTGATCGCGCCATCCCCTAGAGATGAATCTTCAGAAACTTGACTCAGTGAAAGGCCTTCAATACCTGCATCTGTTTTGCGATGAACCAAATGGCTCCCTTTTAGAAAATCATGAATAAAACCTTCTTCAAGAAGCTATTGTTCCATATCCTTCACCTCAATATCATAAATATGATCACGAGCTTCCTGAACCTGATCCTAAATTATACTCTTGAAGGCCTCGGATTTTTTAAAGCTCTCTATAATCTATGAGTTGGTGTCAACTTCTATATTCTCCTTTTCCAAGATCTGTGCTAGTAATGCCTTGTTCTCTACCTCTAAGGTATGTATCTTAGCATTGGCAACTTCTAAGGTCTTCGTAGTCTGATTTATTTTAGCTCTTGCATCCACTAGCTCATCTCGAGTCCTATGACCTCTTGACGATGAAATGAAAGGAAAGTCTCCATGGTTGATAGTTCAGTCCTACACTTGGCCAACTTATCCTCTAAGGCTATAACTTTTTTAACATTAAACTCATATCGTTGCTTATATTCACCATGGAGATATTTGATCTTAACAAACTCAATATTCCATGCCTTCAAGGTATCATCTAATTCGAGATCAATACTCGTCTTCTTCAATATCTGGAAAAAAAATAAGAAGAAGAAGAAGAGTAAGAGGGAGATGAGGAGAGAGATAAAAGTTATAAAATAAAAAATAAAAAATAAAAAAATTCTTATGAACTCGTCAACATGTTGGTGCCCACTTCATAAGTGATTTAACACTTCTTCTGGAATAAAAATTTTTGATGAGGTCATTTCACAGTTCTTATCAAACGATCTGATATGTGGGATGTCCAACTTTTTTCTCTTGGAAGGAATTGGTACATGTTATCCTGCTGGTCATTTGGAGGCTACTGTGGGAACGAGATCAGATCTTTCCTTACCCTTATGAGACTTCTTCAGCATAAGAGCATGGGATCTCCCAATTTTAATTGAAAGACCAACTTTGAATAAGAATTATTCCTTCACATATTGATTAATATAGTGAGTCTCACATTGAAGATCTTCGACTTTTGCAATGTTAAGAGCCTTCAATATATCCTCTTCAGACACTTGAAAGAAGGATATCTCTTTCAATTTTTCCCACTTTTCAAGAAGCCCCCATTCATTTTTTATAAAGAAAAATCTTTTGACTCAATTTTTTGAAGGATCTTTTATGCAAAAATTGAACCATTTACTCATATAAGATATTCGAGCATGCACATCATAAGTGAATTTATGCATCTTTGCCAAAACCTCTAGAATAAGCATCGCACCATGCATTCTAAAGAAAACAATCAACCTAATAATGATTGTCATAGCTCAGGAAGAAAATTGAGATAAGCAAATCTCAAATGATGATAAAATGATGATCATCTTAGGAGCCAAAGGAAATCAAAGACCCGCAAGTAAGCTCATCTCATAAATAGTAAGGTACTCCGACGGAGGAGAATAAGCTCGATGCGATCTTTTAGGAGGAATAACCACTAAATCATTTTAAAAATAAAACTTCTTTCTGAAGATTATCAAAGTATCACTATTGATAGTTGGCATTACATCATCGGATCTTGTCATCTCCTGATGCTTCTGCAACCCATCATCTTGTGCAAGATTTGCTTGGGAATCTTTAGGCATTGTGATATCTGTGGGAGGATGCTCACCCATAAAAATATTCTCTATTTTTAGGATTGGAAGTACATTGAAGCCTGAATTTGGGATGCACACCACCTAACCAGGTCAGTTGGAAATCCTGAGATCGGGAAGAACTGGAGCCTGTGAGGGGGGTCAGCACTGTTATATAGGTTAGTAGAGGTTACCAAAAAAAAGAAAGCGAAAGCACACTAGAGCCTAAATTCAGGATGCGCACCGCCTAACCAAGTCAATTGAAAACCCTGAGATCGAGGAGAACTGGAGCCTGTGAGGAGGGTCGGCACAGTTATACAGGTCAGTGGAGGCTACCAAAGTGAAGAAAGTGGAAGCACACTGGAGCCTGAATTCGGGATGCATACCACTTACCTAGGTCAATTAGAAACCCCAAGATCAGGGAGAACTGGAGACTGCGAGGGGTTTGGCACCGTTATGCAAGTCAGTGGAGGCTACCAAAGAGAAGAAAGAGGAAACACACTAGAGCCTGAATTCAGGATGCGTGTCGCCTAACCAGGGCTGTTGGAAACCTCGAGATCGAGAAAAACTAGAGCCAGCGAGGGGGGTCAGCACTGTTATATATGTCAGTGGAGGCTACCAAAGAGAAGAAAGCAGAAGCACACTAGAGCCTAAATTCAGGATGCACGCCACCAAATCAGGTCAATTGGAAATCCCAAGATCGGGGAGAACTGGAGCCTACAAGGGGGTCGGCACCGTTACACAGGTGAGTGAAGGCTAATAAAGAGAACAAAGTGGAATCACACTAGAGCCTAAATTTGGGATACTAAACGTGTTAGTTGGAAACCCAAACCGGAGAAATGGAGCTGGAAGGGGTCATTGTTATACAAGTTAGTGGAGCCTGCCAAAGAGAAGAAAGAAATGTGCGAATTTTTCCTTATCCTTTGAGGGGTATTTATACTAAAAATTTGACTTTTCAAATTCAAAAAAATAATAATTAAATTATTAAATGTATGTGCATTTATGCCGCCATTTAATTTTAAAATTCTCTCTCTCTCTCTCTCTCTCGCTTCTCTTTCTATATATATATATATAATAAACCTTAATAACTAATTAGTAAATAAATTAATACACATAATATATATAATTATAAATTGTAATGATTTTAGCTAAAATTATAAATTCTTTTTAAAAAGTATTAATATATTTTTGGATGAAATAAGTTTTATCATCCAAAAATATGAGGGCAAATGATATATCACGCACAAAATTTTAAAATAATGCACATATGTTATTTTGTATAATAATTAAATGTCTCAATAAGACAAGTTCAACGTCACCCAAATTTGGTGAATTAGGGCCTAAATGAGCTCGAATTAAGATTAAAGGCTACACCTAAAAATTTCAATAACCTAATTGGATGATCAAATGACTTTCAAGTTTGACGTGCTTATAGTCGATCGACCAGCTCGACGATATGATTCAACGAGCTTAAGATCATTCAAAGCAAAAGTCATTGGAAATATCAAATCACCAAAAAAAATTATCTATATCAAATAAATCATCAGATGGAGTGTTTTGAGATTTTAGCTACAATGACCAAAATGTCATCTCAAAATTATATAAATAAGACCCCATTCTTGTGATGAAGGAAGGAAGGAGCTAGAAGTGAACTTGGGAGAAAGCTGGGAGAGAGCTAGAAGTTCGAAGTTCGTCATCTCCACTATTACCGCCGATTGTCACCAACTGCCACCAACTACCGTTATAGCCCAATTACCGCCGCATAGCTGTTGTAACCTAATTCTGGAATTCCCATTATCAGGATTACCTACATACAATCTTGTAATCCCATTGTTGGGAAGATTTAAACTCTGTATTCCAAAGCGGGTATATAGTTGAGCATTTTTATTGGGCTAGGCCCTATGATTTTTTCCACTTTTTCTGGGATTTTCCACATAAAAATTCCAGAATTTCTTATTCTCTTTTCAACAATCTGTGTGCGTGTTAGATTTCAATACAAAGCTAAGGCGTGAAGATTTATTCTATCGCTACAAGTTTTCTAACACACAACTATATATATATATATATTGCAAAAGATGTGTTTAAACTTTTAAAAATAATTAGTGAATGATATTTTTGATGTGATATAAAAATTTAGATAAGAATTTGTATGCATTTAAACCCTTAGTTTTCAAAGATCAATGAAATAAGTTAGCTTCATAATAATAATTTTAATGCCAAAGAGAAGTGTAAGTTTTAATTGAATCCCAAAGTTTTGAAGATATGATGGCAAAAAAAAAAAAAAATTAAAATTAAAAGCCTAAGCATAATTGAGAAAAGTATTTAAATCCTTAAAAGACTTCTTAGCTTAAAAAGGAAGATCAAGTTCTTATTAATGAAAAGAGTTTATTTAAAATTTATATTGGTATGTGTTGTGGTGGATTAGTTTTGATATTTTGCATATCAATATGTGTCATATTTAATTACATAAGTCATAGCAAATTGATAAGAATTTGCATATTAATTTTAAATAAAAAAATTTGGGCATTTAACTCACATCAATAAGTTGAGAGCAGCTCATATGAGACACAATTTTTTAATTTAAAAATTTTGAAAAAAATAATGGAGTTGTGCATAGTTAAGATTTAAGCTTTATATTAGAAAATATAGTCCTTCTCATAATAAGGATAGTTAATAGTCCACTCAAATTGTTTTATCGACTAGAAAAGAGGCCTTAAACATCAATGATTAATAAAATTCTAACATTAATAGACATCTAATGATAATTTACTAATAACTTTATATGTTACATGGTGAGTAATGGTAAGCTTAATTATTTTTCTTGCATGAATACAAACAAGCTATAAATCTAAAAGATTGATTAAAAGATTCAATGAAATATCCAATGACCATATGTCTAGCACCGACAAGGCGCACAGACAATTTGACTCCATTCGTTTAGTCGATAAGTTTTATGGGTTTACTCTAGTCCAAGTGCATTTTTATAGAGAGAAATAGGAGAGGATATCTATTCAAAGTTTATGTCATGAAGATATTTAATATCATTTAATTTACTTTGAAATAAGAATGATAAAAGTTTCAATTAACTACTCATATATTGTACTAATCTTAATTTAAATTCAATGTTATTGAAAGCCAACTTGTTCAAACTTTGATTATAATTTTAATTCACACCTAAAATTTTTATAGGGGATTTTAGCGCATTAATGCACTTGCACTTTTTTTTTTACTTTAATTTTTATTTAATATTTTCTTATGATGAACATTGTTATTGACCTCTCAATTATTGTCTTTACCTTTCATTTATTGATCTAATCCCATTGACAAGAAATCACATTTCATAAAAATATTTTTTAGTCCAATTCTAAATGAGAAATATAAATTTAATTACTAAATATAATAAATAAATAGAGTAAAATGATAATGGCAAACCAAGCAACTAATTATGATTTAAAAAATTATCGTGTAAGTGTTACACTTTTAATAATAGTAGATTAAAAATATTAGAGCATAATTACATAGTTCATTGGCATACTCTCTTTTATTATTATTTTTTATCTCCCACTCACTACACAATATAAACTATTATATGTGACAATGAATTTTTGTCCATTATGTTATATAATAGGCATATCACATATGAATAGCCCAAACTATAGTCCAGAAGTACACACACACACACACAAATATATAAAGTCAGAGGTGTGTGTCCTTACCTACTATAATAAGCCTAACCAATTTTATAAAACTATATACACATGTATTTGTATAAATATTTTATATTAATATTTATTAAAAGAGCCGGCTCGCGAGCTAATGAGTCAAGTTTGATCTATCTTGAGCTTGGCTTGTTAGCTGATCGAGTTCAGCTCATGTGTTATTTATCAAGTCAAGCTCGAGTAGGCTTGACTCACACACCCCTAATTGTACTAATATGGTTTGTTGTATTTTTTTTAACCAAACAGAAATATTATTTCTCCCTTTATCATCTTCTTTTTCAATTTCTCTTCATTGTTACATTCTATAATTTATTGTTTGAATAACCTTCCTTAGAGAGCATCTTATTTTCAAGTCTTTGAAAGCATTAATTAATGATTATATGAATTAATTCTTTAATTTCCTCTATTAGTCTCGCATTCAGATACTTAGCAACTTTTTTACTACCATTGATGTGTTGTATCTTTGTTGGATTAAGTGAGCTCCACAATTCTTATTTCACTCTTATGGAAGCCCCTAATTTGAATGGAAAAGAAAACAATATAAACCTAGAAAAGTTTTCACATCAAAATTGATGTTGCATCTAACTCTTATGTGGAAATATTTTAAAATAAGTAATGTAAGGGCAACTCTTTATATTATTTATGAATTGGAATATATTCCTTACAAGAGCTGGTGTCATAGTTGTCTTATAATGGTAGCACATAACTTTTGTTGCACATCTAAAACATCTCGAAGCTTGATGGCATGGCTCAAAGTAACTCACCTAGCGGACCGAACTCACCAAGGCATCGATCTTCAAGGCTGAACTAGCTTGATCAAGGAGAATTTGCATCATTTTTATTATGGCATACTCACCAAAAATTCAAGGTGTACTAACCTAATATGCTAGCTCAAATCTCATGAACTATTTGCTCAGATTCCTTTTAAGCTAATGACTTCAAACATTAAGTTGGTGGGCTCATTCTTTGAAGACCCCGATCTAACTAGTTAATATAGTTAAACTAGATGCTTTATACATTATACAACAAGCAGTCATTGAGCCTTGTGATGTATTTTTCTTATTAATCTAGTTTAATGAATTGTTCTTATAAAACTCAAATCTCAATCCAAATCTAAAAAAGGAGGTCAAGAGGAGAGCTGTAACACAATTGTACAATCACTTATACATATAGTCATTTTCTAATGAAATTATAAAACCTCTCAATCTGAATTTCTCTTTCACATTAGTATTCATTTTTTTTTCTCCTTTGCTATAAGTTTTGTATATTTCTAGCATTACCCATGGGGATTTTTTAATCCAACATTCTCTAGGTTGTAGTGAGCATGGACATATACTAATAATTGAAAAAAAAACTAACTTTAAGAAGAGGAAGAGAATAGAGAGACATCAATAAACATGGAGAAATAGGTCAGAAGGCAGCTCATTAAAATGGAGAAGAGATTGATAAAGATAATCTAAGAAATTTTAGAGCATATTTTTAAGCCATTCCTAGAGTTGGAATGCTAAAATGAACAACAAATGTTGTTATCATAGGTCACACTCGAGCTCAAGATCATTATCCTCCACCCCAATGAATGATAAAACTTAATCTTCTTATAATGATGAAGATTCTATTCTACACTCTCTCACACATCACGGACAAGAGATGCTAGGTAAGGAGTGCAAGCCGTAGCTGACCGATGTTGAAGTAAAAAGTTATACAAAATTTAAAATCTTTCACCATGACTATTATAAAGAGAAGATAGACCCAACCTATAATGTCACCTATTTTGACTCAATTACACTTTACTTGTTATCAATGATATTTTAAAGTGCTTATTATTCTTTATTACATTCAAAGAGTCATATTTCCAGGGGATTTTGTAGCTGCCATTGGAATCATTACTTAGTTTTTTATGTTCAAGAAGTAATTCATCTCATAATTTGTTAGCATATAAAGTCCTCTAAAGAACTAGTGAACTATGTTAAAAAATAGGTAGACCTTAGCAAATTATTGAGAAGTTTCATTATGTGGTTCCAAAAAAAATGCTCAACGGGACTTTGAACCTCAAGCATCACTCAATATCTAAAGGAGGGACACTGTCACTATGTTGCTATCTTACTACACCCAAGAACTCTAGCTAAGTTATTTAAATTTGCTAATAATATGTTAATTTAGAGATGCATAATTATTATTAAATGTTTATTTTAAGTTGATCAAGAAATTACAACATGATAGGAAAATTTTAACAATTTTCTAAGTATTACCATAATCAATTGAAAGATTTGAAGGTAGATGAGAGACCAAAATAGTGCTAGTAGTGTCATTTTCATCATTAGTGATGATATCACTATGAAGGGTGAGTTTAGAATACAAATAAAAAAGATGCAAGAAGAATGGAAAGATTTTTAATTCTTACTAACATCCAAGTATAACGGCCTCATAGAGAGTTTCAATGGTTAAACAAGTAGATGTGAAGACTATTTATAACAACTACTGCGAATGAGGGCTAGAACCCATGAATAGATTCAAACAATTATAGTTTCTACTATCATTGGCTACTTCACTTTATTGTTCACAAATGGGAGAATACTTACACTTGTATCTTTGATCGAGTCGATGAGGAGGCTATAAGCTCGATTCTATCTAGAGAAGATGCTAAGAAATAACGTCCCATTTATAATGTTAGCAAAAAATTTCAAGGAGCCAATTTGAATATCCAAGCATGAAATATTAATATGGGTATATATAATTACAACTCAACAACTTCAACTATATCTCTAGGTGCATTCAATCTAGATTGCCACTAATCATTTGCTAAAAAAGGTGTTGGCAAAGGTGAATCATTCAAAATGGCTTCTTATAACACTTACAAGAATCATACCCACGCATGCTATAAAAATTTGCTTTTGCATACATATCACATAATTCTTATATATATTTGCCTATCAAACACCTAAATTGTTATATTTATATACATACACTCAACTATTTAACAACACATCAAAAATAATAATATTATTATATTTTTAAAACTAAATTCAACTTTCATACATAGGAAAAGTGTTATAAATATAAATATCAAACTTTAAGTGTTAGATATGTAAATAAATAGAAATCATGTACTATGTATGTAAATCTTTATTTTTAAATTACCATGAAGCATTATTTGTTAGCTTATGTTTTGTTGTTAAAGTTGGAACAAAATGTTGCATTACCTTTTTCTGACTCTTAACTCATTTTTAATTAAGAGATTGGGCTGTATAAATCGAAAACATAAATTTAGAGCCAAATTAGAACATCAACTTTCTTTCTAAACTTTAAAATCTTGACATAACACTTATCATATGTCTATCATGTCCATGCATTGAGGAAGCACTTTATATATATAGGAGTAAAGTTTGACTTCAATGGGCTAATTTATTGAATATTTGAAATAAAAAAACTATCATCTTCAATATTTTTAATCTAACAAGGTTCAAAATTAAAACTACCTAATACTTATTTATTGACTATGAGTTACTTAGGAAGTTAGTTGATCTTAACTCCTTGGCCAATTTTAGTATAAGGCATGAACTTAAACAGTCATTTTCCTTACCAAGTGACTAGAGAAAATTCGTTCTCATGATAATTAATTACTTCATAAAACCAAAAATAGCAAGAAATTTTATTTTTTTTCCATTTTTTTTAGAAATTTCCTATCAAGAAATCAATTTCAATGATAAATTTGCATATTATTGATTTCATTTGTTAAAGAGTTACTTGATTTTATATGAAATGATTTGAAAAAAAAAATATAATTCTTTAATAAATAATTATTATAGCAATTTATATTTTCAATTTTTAAATTTTTCAAAATCGAACCGAAAATTCGAAAAAAAAAACCGGTTTGGATCGATTCGGTTTATATTATTGATTAAACGGATCTATTTTTTCAAATTCTGGATTTAAAATCGATCGGTTTAATAAATTTTAAAACCGATCTGTGTTAAATCGACAAATTGCTCACCTTTAATTATGTTTAACATGTTCATCAAAGTATCAACTTGATGAATTCACCATATCCGTTAAGTTCTGTGAGAAATAACGAAGGGTTCTCGTCCTACAAATCACACTATAACGGTGAGTTGAATTAGTAAAAAAATTGAGTAGAAATTTACATACATAACACATAATGATGACTTAATCTTGAAATTATATTAAAGTAGACTATTTAAGACAAATAAAAATAATTATTCAAATTACTCTTTATTACTCATATATCTCATATCTATCTACTTGTCTATATTTCATATATTTTTACTCAATAAATCTTGGATATTCACATATTTAGATATCTAAAATTCATTTACATATATACATGTTATGCAAATCTTATATAATTATATATCTAATACTTAATCTTTCATATTCACATAAATAACATATAAATCTTTAATATTACATCAAAAATATCATCGTTCTTAATTTTTAAAAATAAAATGATCTTTTCATGCATAAAAATATGCAATATTTATAAATATCAAACTTTAGATATTAAATTATCCTAAATTTATTATCAATTTATTATCAAATTTTTATTACTTTTTAGGGTATTTACTTAATTATGCTAAATTTATTTTTTATTTTATATTATATTATCAATTTATTTTACATTTCTAAGTTTCTAACAGGATGATGGTTCATTAATGAATGGCAAACCTACTATCTCAATAAAGTAAGAAGCAAGTAAAGCTGCGTCCTCATGCAACATTAAAACAGGCAAAGCTGCAGCCTCTGGTGGAGGAACAGTGGTAGAAGCAATCAACGCTTCAATATATAATAGAAGAAGAGGAAGAAACAAAAGCCGCTAGTGGCGAAACGATGAAGGTAGCCGTAGGGTAGCGGAATAGAAGACATAGTTGCAGCAATAGGAGGAGGAGGTATGCTCGCCAAACAGTCTGAAGGAGAACCAACTGTAGCTGTGTGCTTAAGGAATATTAGAAATAATCTCAGTATCAAAATCTTGAAAATCTCCATAATAGATTAGATACTTTCTCCTTCTTGATGGACGACTTACTGACTTTCTTTTTCTTCCCAAGTCCTCTCCCAAATTTTAATGATGTCCATCAATTCATCACATAAATCTTATATTCTTACATATGTGCTTAAATTTAATATTTATATAAGTAACTGCTAAAATTTGAATATCACATCAAAAATGTCAACGGTCACTAACTTTTTAAAAATATTTGATTTTATTTTTCAAATCATTCACCTTCACATGATAAAAAGAAAATAAGAAACAACCATCCTTGTATCCTTCCATGGAAAATAAATGTGGAAGAAGATAATGCATCATGGAATCCTCTTCTATTGTATATATCAGACCAATATGGTCTTGAGAGATACTCATACGATAGAGAGAGATTCCAGTGGATGGAGATGGTCATAGGCCTTTAATCCTTTGGCATGAGAATTAATGAAAAAATAGACTAATCACACATATATTTTCTTTTGAGCATTGCATAGAGAGAAGACTATATTATCCCAAAAGTTCATTCTACAAACTTGAAAGACAAAGATACATATAACTTGAATACACAAAAGATTTCTCTAACTCAACATGTAATTCTAGGTAACCAAATTTCTCATATGCTTAAGTTCTCATAATTTATTACATCTTAGACAAAGAGCCCAAGAACACTCTTGATTAAGGATGAATTTTTATTTTAGAGTTTGGTACATAATGGGTTTTCTAAGCTAGGTTCTCTATTCCAATATAAGATAAGCTTAAATAGTCTATTCATAATATAAGAGATAATATAGTCAATCGCACACTTGAATAAACTAATAATTTCTCTAACTCAACCTGTAATGTTTACTAGGGTTTATTTTATTCAAGTAATCATTTTTCCCATAGGTATAATCCCCGATGTTTAATTATATCTTAGGCAAATAACCCAATAACAATCTTAATTAAGTATGATTTTTCATTTTCTTTAGAGTTTGATACATATTGGGTTTTTAAGCTAGGTTCACTACTTCAAGAAAAGAAAGTCTCATATAGGTTACTCATCATGTAAAAGATTATAAAATCATCACAAAGAGATCAATAAAGAGATGTAAAGTCATGCACAATAAAATATCATATATAGTAACTAATGATGTGAAGAGACGTCATCGAATGAATGGATATGTGTGTCATATAACCTTTAGAGAATGCAAATTCACTTAATGATAACAACTAAAATATTGTAAAGACAATGCTAGTCTTGAACCAAGATCTAAGAAAGGACTAAAGATACTAATTGACCATAGTTCATAACCTAAATCTAATATTAATGCTTAGAACATCAACTTAACATACAATTAAGTGTCCATTAAATTCTACCCTGATTAATTGAATTAAAATTTTATTGATGATCTTCAAATCAATTTTTTCTAGTTTAGCCATCCATCCCCTTGTGGACTTGCTTTTGAAGAAAGATCGCTGCATTCTTGGATAGAGTATTTCACACTCTAATTTAGTTTTATCTTTAATTGGATATGTCTTATTGCTTAGGGCATAATTAGATGTGATTATATGCATACTTGTATTATAGTTATGGTTACATCAAGCATCTATATACATGCAAATCAAATCAATTTAGACAATCCAAAAGAGATAGTGGTGGCAAAGTAATATAATTTAAGTCATGTTTAAACTATATTTAAAGAATGATCTAATAATATTTGAATCTTATTCAAATATTATTTTAATCATATTTCAATCTTGCTCAAATTATGTTCGAACTTTATTTTAAACCTTGCTCAAATTGTGCTAAAATCTTACATGAATATTACTCAAAAGTTGTTCATTCTTTTAAAATTAATTCAATAATCTTCGTTAAACTAAGCATATTTTTATTCTTATTTGAATCTCCTTAAATATTGTTTAAAAATTTAAGATTTAGAGTGTAATTAATATATTGAAACTTAAATAATCAAATATATTACATTATATTTCACCTCAAACCTTGAAGATCTACCCAATAAAGAGAAATCTTATTATAAAATTTGTTATAAATGGATCACATGTGTTATTAGATTGTTACATAAAGAGAAAGGGATGTGAAAGGGAAAGGTGCGCCAAGTTATTCCTTATTAAAAAAATTGCTTAAATACTTGCACAAGCTTCTAATTGTATTTATCTATAGTGATAATTGTATCTGAAATAAACTATAAGATGTATTTTATAAGAAAAAAAATTGAATGTACATTTGATCAATTTTAACTATTACAGCGTATATGAAGTCAAATTTTTCCAAAGAAAGCTTTTTTTAACTACCTACAAAAAAATGGCGTGAGCACGCCTATTGGATTTCTTCTCCATCACTCGTAATGTTTTCCTCTCTTCCAGTCCACGAATTCGGGAGGAGAAATGGGCAAGACGCTGCCGTTTCTTCGCAATAGATACTGGATTCTGAGGCATGGCAAGAGCATCCCTAACGAGAATGATCTTATTGTTTCTTCAATAGTACATCTCTCTCTCTCTCTCTCTCTCTCTCTTATTTTCGGATTAAAGAAGGAACAACCTCCTATTTGGGACTAATCACGATCGATGATGATGGGATATGAAATCTTTGGGGAGATTGCAGCCATAGGGGAGTCGAGCAGAGCAAAATATCTTTTTTATTCAAATTTTGATTTATCTTCTGCATTGTCCAACGCACAAATATTCCCACGAAGTTTTCTTTTTTAACAGTTGCATCTTAAATTTTACTTTGGTTCGTCTAATAATTTATTTAAACATTACTGGGGCCGATTTCTATGGAGGTAAAGTAAATTTTATGGCTTGGATTACGTTCTTGTTTGGTATGTTGCAAAATGAATGTAAAATAACTAGAGTGCATCAAATCTTTCATTTTGTTTATTTGATTTGCATATATCAGTTTAAATCTTCTTCTTAAAATATTCTGCAAAATAAATGGAGTTCATTTGAATATATTTCATGTTTAAAAGATATTAAAAAGAAAGTGCGAGCATTTGCAGGAAAATGGCACGCTTGACGAGTTTGGACTAGCTCCTGAGGGCATACAACAAGCGAAATTGGCTGGTGAATTGTTGGATAAGGTAACATTTGTAGAGAATTAATTGACTAGATACAGTTTCTCATACTTCGCCTAAAGAGTTCTATGTGTAGAAAAATTGGGATTCAATTATTTAAATTGACTTCTTGTTTGATCATGAAAGTGGGTTATAAATGATACTTGAATGTTTCTATATGTCTCTTCATTATATATTCATCTTCATACTTGGAAAGAATGGAAGCTGGTGGTTCCAAGTTCATGGTTGGATTAATAATTAAGAGTGGAAGCAAGTCAAGGATCATTCTAGTGTATTAACAAAACACAAAGAATTAAGTTAACTTTCGGAACTCAAAGTTGGAGGATGGGTAGTGGCCAAACTCAATCAATTACACCTCTCTTCTTGTCTTTATGCCACCATGCCATCATGAACTACATTGTAACATCACTAATCCGAAGAGGGTGGAGAATGATCATTGAGGTTAAGCACGGAAAGGAAAGAGTCTTGACAAGCTTTTATTTGAAAAGCGTTCATTAATGAACTAAATCCTACATCAAAAGAGGATGAAAGATGCTGAATTTTATAAGTAAAGAGTTAGACAATAATAGGCACGACATCTTTAAGCGTAATAGCTGAATTGTCCTATAAACTCCATAGTTAAGTGCTAATAATAAATCACCTATGATGCTACATCTTGTGTTGTTGCAAAAAAGAATAAAAAAATTTGAGGTTCAATAAGGTATGGGACAAATTGGGCCTAACCTTGCTTAGTATGGTTCGATTGATACACATGTTATATGATTTATAGCCTAAGCAAGTGGTTAAGCCCAAAAATAATGTAGTTTCATGATGTCATGTTTACTATTAACTTGCTCATCAATAGGAGAAGATTAGTACATAATATTCTAATTTTATATTTTTATTAATTTTACATAACTCTCGATTTAACCCATAACATATAATTGTAGCAGTCATAATTTGGGTTATTTTTTAATATAATCCCTTAAGAGAAATCCTCCCATAAGATTTTTTGGATTCCATCTTAAATTTTCTTCTTATATACACAATGTCATTCATGATTCATTTGCATAAACTAAATTGACAATTCAACAACTTATTTACTTGAGATGATATTAATGCTAACACAACAACACTAGATATGTCACCTGCGATGAGTCTCAAAAAGTTCTTGCTTGATAAAATGGTTGTTGGAGATATGGCTAGAGATGACTTATGTGCTTTAACCATTTTCACAAAAGAAGGATAGTGTTTTCTCGGATTCATTAGGCCCTTTGTCTTTTGGTGCAAGCTCTACCCTAACATTTTGAGGGATTGTCCATCTTTTCCTCCATCTTGAATCTTCTCTTCTTTTTTTTATTTTTATTCTTCTTATCTTTTGCACTTTTTTTAATCTTAATTTCTTAAGCTTTTCTACCTCTTGTCCTCACTTTCATTTTTTTGTCCCTCTCTCTCTTTCTCTCTTCCTCTTCCTCTCTTCCTCTTTCCTTAAATTATTTTTTCTTTCTAATGCCTTTCTTCTATGTGTCCTCTTTATTTTTCTCTCTCTTTTACATTTTTCTTGTATTTTCTAGATTCCTTATGAAGGATCAACTAATCTAGTTAAAAGTATTAGCTTTGATGATTATTTTTCATGCTACACTAGCATGTAAGGTTTTTGAAAGAAAAGTTTGGGGCTTCAAAATCATGTTTGGAAGCATGATAGGATTGGTAGTTAGAGAGGAAGCATG
The DNA here is from genome assembly GCA_021442155.1 of Cymbidium sinense. Lineage (NCBI taxonomy): Eukaryota > Viridiplantae > Streptophyta > Magnoliopsida > Asparagales > Orchidaceae > Cymbidium > Cymbidium sinense. Next base: position 8,874,741 of record CM038232.1, read on the forward strand.
TCTAGTATCATCTAACTCAAAATAAAAAAATTTAGAAAGATTATATTAAATAAAACTAAAAAAAAATCAAAATTATAAGGACACTTTCCATTCTGAAGCACTCTTCTCTTCTTCTTTCTAGACCACCACACCATAGATACATATTACCCTTATTTATAACTCTATATAGCTTATATCATAAACAATTGACTTATTCCACAACACAGTTCTCATCTGACTTACCTTTTATATTATTATTTTATTATTTTTTTTTTTTTCTGATTCCATATCCCATTGAAAACTATAAAGAATACATGTAGTACAAAATCTTCTAAAACCTTTTATCCTTTAATCGCTTGTTCTTGATTTTACGTAAGGAACTATCGTGTTAGAGAGAACATGGGTCTAAGAGTTACATGGAAGTCCCTCTTCATACATGCCGAACACTACATATTGGTAATGTAATATAGTTAATATAGTTGGCGGATGAGTTGGATTGGATAATTGAAGTGGACTGATGTGTATTATTTAATAATGGATTATAAAGGTTAAAGCATGTGGTGATGAAAGGAACAGAGGCTGAACTCTAGTGTAGTCCCTATTATTCCATGATGGGAACTCTTATTTTATGTTAAGTTCTATTTGTGCAATTTACGTAATCGAGCATCTTCAAACAAAGAGGGTTTTCAATATTTCAATATTTTTTTAATTTTTTTCATTGCAGAACTCAAGGCCAAAATGTCTCTATAGAAACTGTTAGAATATGTTATTCCCCATTTTCAAGAACTACTCAAATAGCCAAAGTAGTTGCTGATGCGTTGAGCATCTCATTTGAAAGTTTCCAGTGTAAGGTATGTTGATAATTCTGGAATTATGCTTTTTTTCTTTTTTGAAAGTTTATGTTTTTTCTTGAAATTTCTTTTGTTTCGAAGCTGATGTTATACACCCACCAAATCCTTTTTTGGGGAGAATCCTTTGAAATCAATAGGATATAGCATATTTTTATTCCATCAATGAGGGAATTATTGTTTGAATTTGTCATATAGACAAAGCTACGGTACATTACAGCAAGAGAGATATGCTTATCCCCTTTGTTTTCAAAGTAGAAACTTTACTGTAAAACCTTATTTCATTGACATCATTTGAATGCTTTGGTGTTTTCGGGGAAGAAGGACATGTTAACTGATAAACTTTACTAATCACCCATCATGTTCTTGATTGGGATATTCTTTTTACTAAGAAACCTATTCCTCCCACCTTTAAAGCTAAATTTGAGCTTTTATTATCAGGATTTAGTTTGGTCTAGTTGAATCAAATTATCATGCTTTACACAATCATTTCAGTTATAATTTGGTTTTTATTGATAATACTAATGATGAGCATCAAATTTGAATAGGCGATTAGAGAACTTCGGGAATGCTTCTTTGGGCCACTATTTGAGCTTCATTCACATGATAAGGTAAGAACCTTGGCTAGCACTTTCAATGTTTTTCTTTTAATACTTAGTAAAGCATAATATTGATTGCTTATTTTAGAGTTTATCTTCATATTACTGCTTAACTACAAAAGAGCATTGAGGATGCTACTATCTACTGAACATTCCATTAAAATTCATTGGAAAAGTGGATCAGCCATGCATTAGGTTTAGTTTTCTTCATAGAAATTCTTTGGCAACTTCTCATTCTAGAAATAGGAACATCAAAAACTTTGAATGATATATCACTATTGGAGACAGTTTGGTTAGCAAAAATTGCTTCTAATGTACCTAAAAATAAGAAAAACTTGAGCTGTCCAATTCAAAATAAAGGCCTAATTGTTTTTTCAAATGCTTTTTAAGAGAAAATTGAAACATTAATAGATAATTTTTTTACTGATTTTAATTACAAAGTCAAAATATATTATAATGAATTTTTTGTGTGTTTTTAATGCATTTCTAAAAACTTTACCTATCATTTTTATGTATGTTAACTATCACATGATATCATCTATCTAACCTCTACAAGTTTTTTACCTTCTATCAAGCATTGAATAAGGAAATAATTGCATAGTGGCATCCCTCATTCTTCTCCTTCACTTAGCCAAGTGTAGTGATGGAGACCAAAAAGGTCATTGGTAGAGTGATTGAAGGTTGGTAGTTATCTTGACTGGTATCATATAAAGGGGATTTCTGTTGGGTGATTGGCTAAGTGCATTTAAAGGTCAGAGGTGATAGTTGGAAATCTAAGCCTTTCAGAAGACAAACTTGGTTACTATCACAAGGCCGACTATGTTGCCCAACATAAGAGGCCACAATTTTGCCTATTTTCAGAGGATAGCATCTGGATGTATCATTCTTAGGTTTGGAGAGAGAATACAATAGGGATATATAAGGATACTAGTGATGGAGCATGTCATGGGGAGTTTATAAACATGAAAAGGGACCTCTTTATTTTGTAGATTGAGGGTAATGTGGGAATAATAATGAAGAGGATGGGGTCTTATAGAAGTGATGCGTGGGTTGATTAAGATTAACAATAAGGGTTTAATGATTTTTTTATTAAATAAATGGAAAGAAAGGTCATGAGAACTTGACCAAAGTCATCTTGGAGGGGCATTTATGTGTGGAGGAGTATGGTAAGATGAGGAAGATGGTGGGGATGAAAGTATGGTTGTCTAATGTCTTGTGCATGAAAATCTAAATTAACTATACACTAGTGTTGGGAGGAGATGCAAAATCGAGAGAATCTTTGAGTTTTGATTGTATGTAGAGAGAAATGGATGTAAAGGAAGATGGGAGATTGAATTTTGTGAAAAAAAAAGATATATGACATGGCCCCCAAGATTCCCATGGCCATGAAAGTCACCAAACTTTCATGATGCCCATCAACCACCATGAGGAAGGAGGAATTCTAGTCTTGAAAAGGATTACACAAAAAAATTATTATTATTATTTATATTCTTTATATTTAGGCATGGACATTCAAAATATTCATGAGTGATGGTGATTTTAAATGGTGGAGACAATTTTACATGATGTGAGGCCTCGATTTGTGAAGAGAGTGGGGCTTGGTGGTTATAGATCCCTTGAACTTTTGGATTGGCCTTCTTTGAGCATGCTTTGCATGAGGAGATCAGATTTGGACATATTTTGTATGGATAAAACTATATGTCATGCACACACTCAATCATACTAATGCAAATAACTAGCATCTTTATTTTGATAAGGCTGACTACTTCATGTTGATCATCAACTCACATACTAACTACTAACTACATTGAAGTCAACATATTACAATTATTAAATTGATAATAAAAAATATAAAAACAACAAAAGTAATCTAGTATATTTTGACATTTTTTTCTTGAAATATTTCTCTTCTCTTTATATCATTAATCTGATGATCACACCATTGATAATACTCTTAATCTTTGATCACAAACTTTGAATATTTGATGCACCATTTCATGGTCATGATTATCAAACCTTTATATATGTTCATTTGTTTGTATTTTGGCTTGATCAACTAGTACGATAAAAGTGACAAAAAATACTTGAGAGAACAAATACTTAGCTTGCATTTATTTTGATTAAGGTATATTAAGCTTTTGTGCAAAATATATTGTAGGTAGTTCTTGCCAAATCACATAAACTTTTTGTTTGTTTTATGTGTTCTCCTTACAAATTATTTTGTTTGAGAACTAACAACCTCAAATTAAATCATGTAATAAGAATGAAATATTTGAATTTTATTAATGACCCTAAGATCCGCTATTTCCCAATTTTAAGGATAATAGAGTTTTGTGTAAATTTAATTTTGAAGATGAAATTAACAACTTGTTATTCTTTTCATGGAAAATTATGGATTAGTACTTCTTTCTAGAAGTTTACACTAAATTTTGCAAATTTGATGTCATTGGATGATATATAAAGGGCACATCTTATATGTCATGAGTACAAAGGATTGGGCTAAAGTGCGCGGCCAAACAATCAAGAAATAATCATGTATGTTCCAACAATGGAATTTTAAAGATTAGAGCTCATCATCGCATAAAAAAGGAGAAACAAATCAAAATCACAACTAGCAACTTGATGTGTGAAATACTTTATCACAAATAAATAAATGCATAAAACATGTAGGCATTCCATTTGATGTTCATATAAATTTTGAGCATGTGAACAACAAGATGGATTGGTACTAGATTGACATAGTAGATATAAAGGTTCCATTGTTTTGCTCAATGCACTCATGTACACAATATGAGAACATATGCACATGCAGATGCAAACACACACACAAAAGTATGTATACGCATGCACATGCACACACACACACTCATGCATTGACACAATCCTATTACACGATGGTACTTTTCAAAACAAATCGATAATCCATCAAAGTACAAAACACCATTGGAAGAGACTATTAATGAGCATACTTTTGATGCCAATACTTTTTCACCGCATAATCCATTAAAATGTTTTTTTTCTTTTGTTATTCTTTTTGAGAATAACGTGTTGGGGAACATTATCAATGATTATACTTCGATACAAAATGCTTGTTTAATGAGCCATCCTCAAGTTTATCCTCAAAATCATGGAATGTGAGAATTTTGTATGATGATAATATCATGTTTTACTTGATTCTTAAAGTCTAATTTATGAAGATTGATTTATAATATGCAGAAATTTGCTCTTGATGAGAAGGATCCTTTTACATCACATGAAGGTGGAAAAAAGTGTTGTGATATGCTTCTAGAATTTTGATTACTTTGAGAGCAATGGAGGTGAATAGGGTACATTTTCTCCATTGTAACAAAGTTCTCTTATGATCAAAATGTTTCTTTCAATGCTTTACATTCAAATGGATTCATTATAGTATATGCTTTCTTTTGAAGTGATGACACTCTTGTTATGCTAGTGCAAGAAATTCAAAATAGAACTACCACATTCAAATTATATATAACTAAGTTTTCATGTATCCTAATACCACACACACAATCTATTCAGGTGCAATTGTTGATTATTTCTTATTTGAAAATAAATAAATGCATCTCTTAAGAGTCAAACTTCAAATTGTTGCTACACCCTACGAGAAAATTTTATGTATGCTTAATCATAGGTTGACTTTCATGATAAGGTCGAAGGAGTTGAAGGTGGTGTGGAGACAATCTCTAGGAGTTAAATGAAGTAGATCAAAAGATATCCATTATATATGATTATTTTTTTATGATCTTTAAGATTTTTTTTTTTGTTTTTTTTGTTTTTTTTTGTTTTTTTTTTTGACTATCCTCCATCTAGGTGTTAATAAATAAGTGAAGATCACTGTCTCTAACATATTTAGCAAAAAGATCCAATCACTAAAGCAGCCCAAAGAAATTAAGTCCTTTTTTCTAATGTTTATTTTATCAAAATCTAATCTTTATTTTTTTAAAGATAATTAAAAATCCATCTATTTTAAGTGTGTTTTTATTTAAATCATAATGCATTTAAACTAAGATTTTGCATCTTAGAATGTGTAGCATTAAGAGATATAGTTTCTTTAAAAAATTTTAAAGGCATATGACTCATAAGATATTAAGATCTTCAAAATTTAGAATGTATAAGCCTTAGATGTTCTAGTTGAGGGAAAAATCTTTTGATTAATTACTTAAAAATTTAATCATGATATATTAGATTTATATCAAAATTTTATACTTTTAAATATGTTTCAAAGAAATTTAAGGGAACATGTCTCCTATGGGGAGCAAGTTCTCAAAAATATGCATATCTCTTACACAAAGATTGATGATTCATCAATTTTCTTTACATCCATTAATCTAATTCAATTAAGTTTACACATGAAGATATATAAATTATAAGGATGAGCAAATAATAAGTCATATTATTGAAGATGATATTTAAAAGTTTGGAGGCTACAGGAAAGTGATAAGGGAAATAATTTTTTTAGATAAGTTTTTAGCGAAGGCTTAGGATAAAAGGGAGGCTAGTGAGATGTGTGGGGGGAGAATAGATAGGCATGAAGTCTTCTAATAAAGGCTAAAAAGAAAGCTAGAGGTAAGAAAATAATAAATAAGGAGGAAGATGATTTTAAGGAGAAGGAATTACCATAAAGAAAATTTGGGAGAAACACAAAAACCCTAACAAAGGGAGTCCCAAAATCTTAGCTTATCATTAAATGTGTTTACTTTGACTAATGTGTTAATTGATAATGCATTGTATTTATCTTTAGTTCATCAAAATAATATCATATATTTATTTTATTATTCATGCTATATATTCCAATTACATTTAGAATAAAAAATAAATAAAAATATTGAGGTATGGGAATAGTAAAGAGAAGAGAGATCATATAAGTTGTTAAGTGAAAAATTAAAAAAAAAGCTTTATAAATATTTCTAATTCAATAATTAAACAACTTTTTATGAATGCACGAAAAGTGTCTAAAATACAAGGTTTTTATGCTTGCTTTATCATAGGAGATCATAGTTAAAATAATACATTATCAAACAATATTTGAAATAAAAAATCTAAAAAGGATACACTTAAAACATCAAGAGAGATGAGTTTATTGCTATCATAATCATCACTTTAATTCTAATCACTTATGTAGCTACATGTCAAATGCAAAAGTAGAACAAAAAAAATCTTAAATGTTTTAAAATTTAACTAACAAAAAAAGAATTATAAGATCTATAAAGATTGATATTAGATAAAATCAAAAAGGTTAAAAGGGATAACATACTATTTCATGTTCAAATCATGGTAAGAATTACTATATGTTCTATTATTGAATAAAAAATGATTAAAAATATCTAAATAAAATCATCATAACCATATCAACAGGACCAAAGTACCATCGCACGATGATTGTTTGAACAAAGAGGTGGAATATATCTAAATTGGACTTTATGGGCATCCCTCTTGGTTACTTATTTTTAAATCGCTTCTCAGAATTACTAATTCACAAGCTTGGAGAAGGACTCATATCAAGCCTTTTAGCCATTTCACCTATGGTATACATTAACACATTTATTCTTAATAATATCAAACCATTTTACCTCTTTCATATGTTTGCTTAATTAACATAGATTTTTTTCTTTTACTCTTAGAGGTGGATCATCACAAAGTTAGTAGAAAACAACTTGAAGAAAATAATACCCATGCAAAAGTATAATATGGTGCCATAGCATAGCTTTGTTCAAGGATTATCTGCTGGGTTGTTTAGTGTGTTGCTGAGAAATTTTATGACAAAGTTAAAGAAGGAAGCATCATATTGAAGCCTTCTAAGAACTTGAATTTAAGGAAGGCATCATCTCGAAGGACAAATTAGTCTTATAGAAATTGATTTGGTAATATATGCCACTGGGTTCAAAGGTGATCAAAAGATTAAAAACATCTTTATTTCTCATTGGTTGAAAAAAATTGTAACGGGTTCAAGATATGTCAATTCCTCTATAGGTATAAATATATTCATTAACTACTTAAAGCTTGCTTAAAATAGGGATACTTACATTTGAAAGAAAACTTTGATCAATACAGGAAGGGCATACATCCTTAGATTCCACAAATGGCTATCATTGGATATTCTAAGAGGATTTCAACTATATATGTTTTGGAGATGAGGGCAAGGTGATTGGCTTGTTTTCTTGAAAATGGCTTCTTGTTACCAAATAAGATATACATGAAAAGAATATAATAGAGTGGGATAAGGGAAATATACAAGCAATTCAAGTGGATATTATCGTAGATGTAGCATCACCCTTATTCGTAATTGGTATAATGATCAATTATGCAAAGATATGTGCCTACAGATTATGCCCAGCTCGAGTTAAAAAGGTAATAAATGTAAGTTTTTATGTTAATAGATGATTATTAATACTATATATTATGGTCAATATTTAATGCCTTGTCAAACAATTGCCTGCAGTTTTATCACTATGATCATTAATTTTCTTATACCTTGTTGATAAGAATTAAATTGGTTTCTCCTAGTGTTACTCATTTTTTCTAACAACTAAATAACCTTTGGATTAATATTGGAGAAATCAAATATCCTTCATGTTATTTTCTAAAATCACAAAAAGGGATAAATAAAATAAATAAATGATACATTGAATTATTCTTGGTTAATTTATTGAACTGTCGGAGATCCCACTCTTTATAAATAGAGGTAAATTTGAAATTACATGCATATGAAATTAACTTTTACATTAAAAAATTTAGTGGATGAGTAGTTATGAGGATTAAATTTTCTATTGTGTCTTGCACTATGATGGAGATGTGATTCACTATGATTGATTAAAAAAAATCTATACATTTAAATTCAGTGATCTTATCATCAAGCTTTTTTCTATTGAACCATATGAGAAAGATTATCCACTTCATCCACATAAAATCTCCTCTAACTTGAAATTCATAATTGTTGATAAAAAAATTATTAAATTTCAATTGATAGTTAGTAGTGCTTTCCATAATGATCTAGCTCTTCTAATATGTTAATTGATATAAAAGTATGTTGTATATATTTTAGTTTATTTAATTAATTTATATAATAAAAAATTTATTTGAAAGTTTATTTCAATGGAATTGAGCAACAAGAGTTGATGGGTGTCGAATTTTAGGTTGATACAAAATCATGTCTAACTATTATGAAAAGATGAAAGGACATCTCAAAATAAAAGAACCCTCTTGAGAGTTTGTGTACTTCGTGAATCTCATGTAAATTATATATTATATATTTTTAATAAATCTAATCTATAAAAATATATTTATTTGATATTAAAAGAAGTATAGATCAATAGATCATAAAGATATAAAAGCTTATTTTATAACTATGTTTTAATAAATATATTGTATATGAAATATATTTTGGGGCTTTTACATACACTATCACCCTATTCTTACATATTTACAAATTAACCACCTTTTAACATCAAAATTTCAAATTGACATTCAAATATTGAAATTCATAACAAAAGCCCAACCCATATTTTTCATTTTTGTAAAATTCATAACGATTTGATCGTGGCATGTGCAAATACATGGGTCTCATAGTTCAAAAAAAATGTTTAAGGTGGTCAAATTGTAAATGCATATGTTTTAGGTGGTTGATTTGTAAATATCCCTATATTTACTTATGTGTAGAAATTCAAAATCTTCTAACTTGGATATTGTTAAACCATATTATAAACTATGATTAAAGCTTTAAACAGCTAGGTTAATATTACTTACATCATATTAAGATTGAAATAAAATAATTGCCATTTATTTAAAAATGTAACAATTTGACTTGGTGGGACAACTTTTTTAAATTTCTTATGGCATATTAATATTAATTCTTATTCATTATGTTGAGCTTATTTTTTTAACCAAACACCCTTTTAGTAACTCAATAAATTATTATAACTATATCTTCATAAGATTGATCATTTACTTATATATGACATGCTCATTATTATATGTCATCACTTGCTGAGTTGCTAAGTTAAAAGATTAAATATAAATATAAAATATAAAATAAAATAAATAAAATAAAATATCTCTTCAATCTCAAAAAATGGGGCATTCTTCTCTTCAGATAAAACTTCTTTTGGGTCTCAGCTTCCATCTCTGCAATTTTATACCTCCATGACAAATTGAGCCTATGAGAATGAATAAATCAAAAAATAACACCATATAAGTTGCATGATAAGACTTGAACAAACAATATAGATGAATATTTAATGAGTTACAACCAAATTTAGATTAATATTTGGTGGCAATTGCATTACAATAATGACTATAATAGCAAACAAATCAATTGTTAGGTAAAATCTGAATGCTGGAAAATATACCATGTGTCATTATTTTGCATATATCTTACTCGTTCCTTTGCCGAATTTGATGAAATAAGTATTGTTGGAAAGCTAACAAATTCTATACAACTTTAATGTTGCCACTTTTGATAATTACCTACAGATGAGCTACAATTTTTACAAAACATCACATGAAAAAGTTTGAAATGTTGAAAAATATATCTTATGACGATTTCTCACATATCTCACTCATTTCTTAACCAAATTGATGAAATAGGTATCTTTTGAAAGATAACAAATTTCTCTATAAGTTTTATGTTGATCACATTTGATAATTACCTACGAATGAGCTACAATTTTTCAAACATCACATGAAAAAAAATTCTGAAATGCTGAAAAATATATCATGTGCTGGTATTTCGAACATATCTCACTTGTTTTCTGGCGGAATGGGATGAAATAGGTATCATTAGAAAGTTAACAAATTTTTCTAAAAATTTATGTTGGCCACTTTTGATAATTACTTACAGATGAGCTACAGTTTTGCAAGCATCACATGAAAAAGTGTGAAATGCTGAAAAATATATCATGTGCCAGCATTTGGCATATATCTCACTCGTTGCTTCGCTGAATTTAATGAAATAAGTATCGATAGAATGCTAACAAATTTCTATGAAACTTTTATGTTGACCATGCATGATAATTATCTACGGATGTGTTACATTTTTTGCAAACATCACATAAAAAAGTCTGAAATACTGAAAAATATATTATATGCCGATACTTCACACATATCTAACACATATCACTACCAAATTGGATGAAATAGGAATCGTTGTAAAGATAACGAATTTGTCTATAACTTTCATGTTGATCATTTTTTATAATTATCTATGGATGTGCTACAATTTTCATAAAAATTACATAAAAAAGTTTGAAATGCTGAAAAATATATCATATGCTGGTATTTTACATATACCTCACTCATTCTTTCACCGAATTTGATAAAATATATATCGTTGGAAAGCTAATAAATTTTTTTATTATTTAAATCTATACATACTAGTGATAGATCTACTTGATCCATTCAGTTGAACCATCCAAAATAAATTTGAGCCAATCATGGGATTTATAATGTGAAATGAAGATTTATCATTCTCATATATCACACCAGAAATAAACCAAAAAAATGAGAAGTCTATATTTCAAAAGTGTTTGAGAAACAACATTATACATGTATGTAGTATTTAGAAATTTGAAGAAATGCAATTCTAGTTTGCAATAACAACACTCAAATCTTAATGGAGAATGATGGTGGAGTACATATCAACAAATCAAGTGAAAGTAGTTTTACACAACATTAAACATATCACAATAAACTTATTCAGAACTTAAGTGTTAAATACAATAGGAAAAAAAATATGCATCAATAACTGAATATATTCAACAAAGTATCCTAGTACATTACATCCCATCAGCATTAACCATTACTTAGGTCTACATTCAACAACAAAAAAAAAAAAAAATTCAATTTAATAAGAAGAAACTGTTGCACGAGATAGTGATTAATGAAAAGACTGAATAATAAGAAACTGTTATAACTTAAAATATAAAATTATCTTCCTAACTCTTTGTGCATCCATCTAACCTTCGATTATGTAGATCTTCAAAGAAAGGATCAAATCATTATAAAATTCTTTGATAAGTTCTAATAAATTATTTCAATCTCTTTATTAGAAGCCTAAAATACTATAAAGCTTTGTCATGAGTTCATTGAATATTTATCTTTCCATAGAATATCATGTTGAACTCTAAATTATATTTGTAACTTGGGCTATACTATCAGCCATCATGACAATATAATCACGTAGAGATTGATCACTATTATTCTTTTGGTCTTCTTGCATTTAACAAATCCCTTTGAAGATGAAGACATTGACTTTTTTTTTCATTTATGTAGAGTCCTATGTAAGATACACTTCAGAGCAATTAGTGGGTTGGGATGCATCTATACATGTCTTGATAAAATCTAAAGGTTTGTCATCACCTAAACTAATATGTTGAGTACCAAAAGAAGTTTCGGAAGTTTTTGGTTTTGTCCATTCTCCTGTGGCATGACATTCACCATAAAATTGGAATATTTAAAAAATCATCATCTTTGGGGAAAGCCTGCAATGCAAGAAGTAAAAAAACTTAATGCTTATTTCTTAGCAGTATTATGAGGAAATATATATATTATAAAAAATACCTGAATGTGCGAAGCATATTCCTCTTGCCCCATCAATATCATTTTCTTATCTTCATCTAAGACACATTTGATTTTCTCCTTAGTTTCTAGATGTGATTCAATATTCCTCTTTAATACCTGATATGAATCTTACACTGCTCCAGTGTTCAAATTTCTCTTTTAATTTATAAGAAATACCTTCATACACAATATCTTTAAAGCCTTGAGCATTTCTCATATTTGTACAACACACTCACACATAATTTGTAGAAGCCTTGCAATTCATTCTGGTTTTGTACTCCACACAAAATTCCTTCATTTACTTTTTAGAGCAGGTAAGAGGTTAGGAGGAATAGGGTTCATTTAACTTAAAAAGGTAATGATTATATTGAAGAAAATATTAGTAGTTAGCATGATTAACATATATTTTATAAAAAAAGTTATTTAAAAAGGACATATTTATAAAAACAAAGATGTATGTGATCTTTATTTTTGGATATGTATATGGGAGACACCACACAGATCTGAGAGTGTACTTAATAAGTGATCGGGTATGACATTAAGGTATGATGTACTATCTCAAAAGATAGAGGCATCACCCTTTAATGGACCTAATCACTTAATAAGGACTTCTAAGACATGATGGGTCTTCAAATATACTAGAGATTTATCCTCTACTTTACATGGATGAATAAAGTAGGGTTTATATTAAATCGGGTTCTAAAGTTGCCTATGGGGGCAAGCCCCCATAGTTAATTACATCCTAAGGAAGGTGAATTCTTTAGGAATACTCTCGATTAAAGTATGCAATTGTTATCTCCAAAGATTTTAATAATAAGACTATCAATAAATTGGTTATATTGGAAAATCAAATATGATAGATCAAAAGGAGCAACTTACTAAGCTAAAGGAGATGAGTAGGAATGCTCATGATACTAGAAACCTAGTGAGCATTCCAATATCATATGGTTTGAGCTTTATATGTTTGAAATTGAAGAGAGTTATTTATTTGAGTTGAAATTTTATTAGATTGTTATGGCTTATAATCCCATAATACAAGATTATGAAAATGCTTAAGAGGTGAGGATTTATGCTTGTAGCCAAAGGAAACAGCCACCTCGGATCCTAAATCTAAAGAGCTTTAGCAAGGGCTGAAGCACGACATAAATCTAAGCAAAAATAAGCATAAGTTTTACCTCCATAAGAGAGGGTAAACCACCAGTCTGTTGGACTTATAATCACCTGGAGTGACAGCTATCTAACTCCTCCTACGCTTTAAAATCATGTAGGTAAGTCATATGATTTTGCAAGATAGTTGGGTTATTATTACTTAGAAAGAAATTAAAGTCCTTAAACTCACTCCCTAAGAGACTAGAGCATGAGTGGTATGAGCAATGATTTAGTCTAATGCAAATTTTCTCAAAATTTATTTATATTTGACACTTCATTTTGACAAAGGCCATAGGATTTTCATATGTCTAAATGCATGTTGAAATGAGTTGTGGCTAAATCAGAGAGAAAGATGTGTTTTTCACCATCGGGGAGACCCTTAAGGGTCAAGTCTTCCCCTATCGTGCAATGAGGGAAATCCTCTCTTTGCAAGAGTGAAGTAATATGAATGCATGATATTAAACATACAACATTCAACTATGGGGTTGCTAAATCTTTTAATTATCTTGATTTAATGCTTAAGCTTTATGTGAGGTTATGAGTTATTTAGAAAATTCAATTATGAGTTGTAGTTGGGATAGAAAGAATAATTTTTTTTCCTAAGAGCCTAATCAGATCAAGACCACACATTAAATCAACATTCAAAAAGAAAGTAAAAAAAGCATGTTGTTTCTATTACATAATTTAAACATAACATCAAACATTTTATAAATGCAAAAGAATAAAAGGTGTGCATCGTACAACTCAAAAAGAAAGATGAGTAGCCGAGGTCTACACTTATATAACCCAGAATATGAAAGAATAATTAAAATTTACAAATAAACAAATTCTATGGGGGTCTTCTTATCTTCATTCTTCTTATCTCATTCATTTTTCCATTTGGATTTGCTTGCTTCAAAGGCAGCATAGGGCCTCCCAAGAAAAAGCTTTCTAACCACTGCTCATCCTAATCCTTCATAACACTATTCCTAATTCTTAATGAAAAATTACATTAAAAATAGGAAAAAAAGTAAATCTAACTACACATGTAAAATAAGTGTTAGCTGAATACACCATGCAATCTAAGTAGTTATATGAATAATTTGGACTTATCACCCTACACAAGGGTAACCAAGCCCACCTGTCCTAATTTAGATTATGCTCAGGGGTTAAGCAACTTGCAAAAGAGGGCATTTATATCTATTTCAGGCACCCCTTAAGCACAATATCCTACAAAAAATATGATTAAGCTAATCACGGCCTAACATCAAGTCTACGAAGTATACACCCTAACATATAGTCTAAAATAATACATCATAAAACTAAACATACATCACTCCATGCATTATCCTTACATAAAGTTAAAAGTGGTGACTTACTTCTAAAGTATGTGTATTAAGACTTGTGTGGTATGCCTTAACTAGGCTTTGTTATGATTTTCTAAATATGAAATGATTTAATCATAAGAGGTTGATTTCAATTTAAGTGATTTAATTAATTTGAGAATTTTACTTAGTATTTTTTTGTTCCATTTGGTTTACACTTAGCACCTAAGTGTTATAAAAAGAATAAAAGAGAGGATTACTCTCTTTTATTCCTACCTTAAGTCACTACTCAGGCAATTTAATTAGCAAGTTATCTTTAATGAATGACTTATTATATGTTTTAAATTAATCCTAAGTTTAAGTTCACTTTAAATGACCTCATTCAATAACAAAAGTATTTTAAGATTAATTGAGTTAATTACTATCGCATGACACAAGTACATTCATTTCTTTCATCATATCTAGCATGCATATAATTAAATCTTAAACATACCTATACATGCAATATATTTTAGCACTTAAATGATAGATGTAAACATGTACATTTGGAATTTAGATGTTACATTTGAGTGAATCATTTTACCATTTTAATTTAAAGCTCTATCTAAATTGTTATATAAAAATACATAGGAATGAAATTAAATAGGTATGTGCCAGTATAAACTAGGGAAGTGAGGTAATCAAATGACCTCCTTAGGGCTAGCTAAAGCCTCATGTTCTTGGGATGTCCAAACTATATTTACATTCAAACATATGTAAGTTTGTACACATGAACATAAGAAAGAAGGCTTTAAACTTTGTAATCAATCAATTCAATGATTTCAACAAATATGAATGCATGCATTTCCTATTGGAAAAAAGCAGATTTTCATTCATTAGCTAAATAAATATACAAGTGTATAAAAGTTTTAAGTGGATATTTGGCCATTGTTAAACTAGGGAAGTGAGGTAAAGGCCTCCTTGGGGCTATTTAAATCCTTGCATCCCAAAAATGTCCAGACTAGATATACACACTACTCTTAAATACACATAAATGCACAAGTAACTACAAGAGTGGAAAACCATGCTAAAATTGCATTTTTGAAATATTTATGCATATGGAATAAAGTCTTATCTAAATTCTAGTAATGAAGCATGTAAGAATGAAATCAAATGGAGTACGCGTCATTGTTAAACTAGGGAAGTGAGGTAATCAAATGATCTCCTTGAGGCTAACTAAAGCCTCGTATTCTCGAGATGTCCAAGCTATATACCCCTTAACATTCTTACTTACATAAATCAATACATGAATGAAAGAAAAGAAACTTCACTTCATACACTTAAGCTATAATCACATACATCTCCTATATATTTATAACTAACATTCATAGCATATATAATCATTCACTTATAAGTTTTGGAAAAATTTATTTGATTTAGTAATGATAATAGCCACACATATATTAATTTAAATCAACACATGCAAGCTTGACATAAAGGAAATTATTTTTGATTTAATTAATTTGTAAGAAATGAATGCATGAATCAAGTGACATACAACATTTAAATATAATTAAAGAAATAAAGGGACATAAGCACATGATTTCATTCAATCCAATTAGCTCTTAAGGACAATCATATATAATGAACTCATTTAAAATAAACCAAAATTTCTTACTTTCATTTTCAATTTCATGTTTGATTTGATTTAAGAAATATGAGAGGAGGTTTGTTAATCCTAATCCCATTCCCCATGTATGAGTTAATTTGATTTAATGAGAAGCAATTAGATTGATTTTATGGATTAATTAGGTTAAGGTATGAATTAAATAAATTAATCAACCCTTACCTATGTTACCTTAAGATAATTAATTAAATGATTATAAGCCAATGTAATATGAATTGAAAAGTAAATAGTAATTCTCTTATAAAATGAAAGGGGCCTAATGCAATTAGCTCACAATCACTAATTAATTAAGCGTAAGGAACTCACTTAATTACTTTTATAGTTTTCTCACACATGTGAGTTAACCATAATTTCATTAAACCTCTTTAGGTTATTAAACACCTAAAGGTCTACCCATGGATCAATTAAGGGAAATCAGATGCAATTACCCTTTTAATTAGGTTAATCAAGTTATTAATACAATCCTCTTTTCTTAATTACCAAATTTAATTGATTATCCTTTGAAATGAAATGGGCTTAAGGGGAAAAGGTTGGGAAAGAGGTCCCAACCTAATTCCATAAGCCCTCTCATTCAATTAAATATGATTTGGCATGATTTGAGTTTCAATTTAATTAATTAAGACATTAATTAGTTAATTAATCTTTAATAAACATTTTGGTTGAAAATGAGAAGGAAATAGAGGGGAAAGATTAAGAGGGAGGCCCCAATCCAATACCCTAAATCTCCCCACTGTTCAATAGTGATTAAGGGGTTCAATTTGTTGATTAATTACTGTTCACATGCTTAATTATCACTTAATTAATGTTAAGAAGGTAAATGGAACTTAAATAATTAATTTTCTCAATTAATCAACCAATAAATTCTAAGAAAAATAGAGGAAGCAGAGGTCATCCCCCTAAACATTCACCAAAAGTTTAAAATTGATTGGTTAATTAATTAGAGAGTAATCGGCTAATTAAATTTTTAACTAAATCCTAATCAGGCCCAAATTACTATTTAAAGTTATTTAAGGATAATTTTGTTAGATTCCCCATTGAAATCCCTTTAAAATGAGCCATTATTTATATTTTTTGGATTTTTATACAATTAGTTATGAATTATAGAAGTTTCAGCCTTAAAAATACCTTAATTAGCCTTAATTAAGCCTAATTTTATCGGTTCCACGTGGCACGCTGATGTGGTATGCTTTCCACATGGCACAACGGGATTGACTATTTAAGTAGTCACGTCCACACACCAAGTTAGCTAGCGGTGGATGCGGTATTGATCTCCGCATTCCGATCTCAGATCTGACGATGCAAATCAATCCCACGGTGTAAGGGGAGAAAATAGACGGATCTAACGCAATCTGATCAGAGCTTTCTGTTCTAATAATGTGAAACAGATGACCCATGATCTTCCTTCTCACGAGCGATGAACGACGAGGTCGTTCGCTATGGATCGCTCGATCTGAGCTCACCCAAGTCCGATTCACTCCAAAACCAACCCACACCTTCATGCGAGGGATCCACAAGGATAGGCTCACATGCAAATTTTCTTCACAAAATACCAACATCACTTAAGCTAGAGATTGGTTTTCATGGAATTACTTCACTAGAGCTAAGACCGGCTGCTCACATGCTTGAGGAATCTTCGTTTAGTAGAGACGAGGCCCTATTGAGTGACAATTGGATTGGTTCCACTCAGATAGCTTGGAAGGAAAAGAATCAAGCTTTGGAGCTTTGATCTTCATTGAAGTCCCTCCTCCAACAACTTTGGAGCTTGAGAAATGGCTTGGGTAGGTTCGACGTGTGTGGAAGGTGTGTGCAAGAGGAATTAAAGTTTGGTTGAGAAATGAGCAAGGTTGGATCAGGATCGAGCTCCCCTATTTTAGTTTCACATGGGAAGAGGAAATGTCAAAGGAAGAAAGCTTGGAATTGCTCCAGGGATTGTAAGGATGCTTGAAATTTCCCTTATAAGCTTAGACAAATCGAATCGAATCAAAGCATTTCTCGTGCAAATTAAGGGGGTATACCCTCGATATGCTGAGGTGGATGGATGGGATTGCTTCCTATTTTTCAACCGGTTAGTCACCGCCAGAGCACCGGAGTGGTCCTCATCAAGCCCACATGGCTCGGTTTGGTTGGAGGAAGGACTAGGAGGTGGCCCAAGGCTTGATCTAGGCTGATCTCTTGGCTTGAATCCTTTGGTTGCTGAGTTGGCTCACCTCCCTTTGGTCCATGGCAAGTCTTGCCCCTTTTAGGGTGGGCTAGGAGGTTTAGGGATGCTTTATTTGGAAGTTTGATGGCTGCCAAGGATGAGAGGAGAGTGGACTTTGCCATATGAGAAAAGAATCCAATGTGGGAGAGGATCCATGGAGGATTTGCATTAGACTTGGATCCCAATGGGTTTGGACTGATTTTGGGCTGACATAGGATGGGTTTGGGTCGAGTTAAGTCAGCCTCCAAGGTCTCATGGGTTGGTTTTATGGGTTTTGGCACAATTTGGTCACATGGTTCAATTTGAGTCATATTAGGTTAGGGAGATCAATTGGTCAAATTATGTCAAATCAAGACTTGGTTCAAATGATGATTTGAAGAGTTTTAGTGTAAGTGATTTCAATCAATTTGGCCTATATTTGATTTTGGCTCATTTGGATTCATATAGGTCAAATGGGCTAAGTTGACCAATTTGACCAAATTGGTCAAATTGGGTTTGGGTGTGTTGGTTCATGTTGAATTGGTTAATTAAAAATGAATGCAGGCTTTAGTTTGAATCAATTTGGATTTAATTATATTTTGACCAATTTGACCCTTTAGGTCAATTTGGGCTAAGTTGGGTCAAGTTGACCAATTGGTCAAATTGGGCTCAATTATGGCTTTGGTCAAGTTCAATAATCAATTTGGAATGAACTTGAACTATTGTTTGCAATCATTTTGGGTTAGATTGTGATTTGACCCATTTTGGCTTTTTAGGCCAATTTGGGTCAACTTGGGTCAAATGGCCAATTAGACTTGGTTTGACTCAATTGAGAGTCAAGTCATGTTCAATCACTCATCATGAGTTGGTGTGAATCAATGATTTCAATCAATTTGGTGTAGGATGACTTTTGGCTAGTTTAGGTTTCATTTTGGGCTAAAGGTTGACTTGGGCAAATGACTAAGTTGACTTGGTTTGACCCAATTCAAGGTGATTGATCATCCTAGGGTGATTATTGATCATGATATGAGGCTTGGATGGGCTTGGTTATATCGAACTTGGGTTGTATTAGAATTTAGCTCAAAAAGGTCCTTTAGGATACTTTGAATTATGAGAAAATCACTTGAGTTTGGAATGATTTGGAAGCAAATTTGACTAAGCTTATGGATATAGGTCAAAAGGGCTAAGAAGGAAATCAATTTAGTTTGATTTATTTTTTATCATTGGAAGGTGGGTTTCATTTATATTTATAAATATAAATGAAGGAATAATTGATTTATAAGAAAATTAATTGATTTTGGGTTGATTTGGGTTAAATTTTAGTTAAGCTTATTCAGGTAGGTTCATATGGCTTAAGAAGGGTCTTAGCTTGGTTTGATTTAGTTTGATCTGGTTTTGGTCATTTGAGTAGGGATTTCATTTATATCTATGAACATAAATGAAGGAATATTTGATTTATAAAGAATTCAATCAAGTTTGGGATAAGTTAGGTGGAGATTTGGCTAAACTTATGAGAATGGGTCATATAGCTTAAGAGAGAATTTTGGAACTTGGATTTGATTTTGAGATTGAATTATTTGAAGTTGGATTTGAAATTGATAGATGATTGAGAGATTGAATTGATATTTGAGAAAATAAAATGAATTGGGATTGATTTGAATTTGGTTAAGGCTAAGTCCATAAGATGAAATTTAAGGGCTTAGAAAGGATTTTGAATTCAATCATAAGGTTCATGGATAATTTTGAGCTTGAATTTGATCATGGGATTGATTAAGAGTCTTGGAAATTTGGTATGATTTTGAGGTTTGGTTTGAGAAGGAAAGCATGGATTGAGTTTAGGATATAGGGTAGACAAGTCTCCCTAAGTTCCTAAGGCATGACCTATCCCTATGGCTAACCCTTATAAGTCTCTAGGCATAGGTTAAGTGTTCATCTAATCATTAGAAGGTTCTTAAGACTAAGGAGATCTTAGTGTCAATAAGAGTCCTAGATCTATGATGAGAAAGTTGAGAACTCACTCCAAAAGTGAGGTCAACAAAAGGACCCTAAATAGGTGTGGTGTAACTGACTAGACACATCGCACGTATTGGAGTTGGCTCAGACGATCATCAACGCCCAAAGAATTGCAAGTGCTAATCAAAACGATCTATCCCAAAGCCCGAGACATAGACAGAATCACGATCTTAATGCAATGCAACTCAACTTATGCCGAGGACATAAGAGAGTGTTGGTTAAAAATTTCTATATTGTCGCCTTCAATCTGTGGAGAAAAAGAAAAGAATATAAAAAGTTATCTTTTTGGGATTCCATGTAGATCTGTAGATGTGCTTAGTCGGGTGATCGGGTATGTCATCAATGAATAGTATACTACCTCAGAAGATAGAAGTCACTACCTTTTAATGGACCTAATCACCTCAATAAGGACTCTTAAAGATAATGGGTCTACATATGTACCAGAGATTCTTCCCTACTTTACATGAAAAAGTAAAGCATGGTTTATTTTAAATCGTTCGTTGTTTCTACAGCCCCCATAGTTAATTACATCCTAAGGGACGGGATCCCTTTGGAATACTCTCGATTAAGGTAAATGATTATTATCTTCAAAGATTTCAATAGAAAAGGACTATCAATCGATTAGTTCATTTTTGAAGATCAAATGGGTTTGATCAAAGAGAGGGAGTTATTATCAAAGCTAAAAGAAAGATAAGTAGTAGATGCCCACGATGCTAGGAAACCTAGTGAGCATCTCAATCTTATAGTTAGGCTTTATATTTTTAAAATTGATTTAGTTTGTTTGAGTTGCATTTTTTATTTAAAATTTAAGATTTATGATTTCTTGACACAATATTAAGGAAATGCTTAAGAGGTGAGAAATTACGCTTATGACCCATAAAGGGGAGAAGCAACCTCAGAACTTAAATCTAAGGAGCTTTGCCGAGGGCCAAAAGCACAACCTAAATCTAAGGCAAAAAATGGGTATTTGGTTTGCCTCCATAAGAGAGGACAAACCACCCGAAAGTTTGGACTTTCAACCGCCTGGGGTGGCGGCCAACTAACTCCTCCTACAATTTTAAATACATGTAGGTAAGTCATATGTTTATGCAAGATAGTTAGGTTGTTATTTATTTAGAAAGTGACTACATCCTTAAACTCACTCCCTAAAGATACTAGATCATATAAGGACATGCTTCAGATGACCTAAATCTAATGCAATTCAAATTTCATTTTATTTTTATTTATGGACAATTAGTTTGACTCAGGCTGATAGGGTTCATATACCTAATGCATGAGAAATAAAGTTATTGGCCAAAATCAGCGAGAAGGGAGGTGGTGTGTTTCCACTATGGCTCTCAATGGTCAAGCCAAGTTTCTCTAGAAAAGGTGGAAGCCCTTCAATTAAGAGTGAAATAAGATGCATTTGTGCATGATATTATAAAAGAAATACTCATCCAACTAAGGGGTTGCTAATTCTTTTACCTTAATTTTAAACCTGAGCTTTAGGTGAGGTTACGAATTCTTTATTTTTAGTTTTGAGTTGTTAGATTTGGTAAAATATTATTTTTCTCTAAGAGCCTAATCCACATCCAAGTCATACATAAAGCAAGAAAGAAACTAGGAAAAAGATGCCACTTTATGCACAAGTTAAATAAATCATCAAACAATTTATAAAGCTAATCGCAAAAGAATAAGAGGCCAAGTGTGGTCGGGTGCCATCGCACAAACCCAAAAATAAATTAGGTAGTTGAGCTCTACCCTTATACAACCCAGATTACAAATAAATTAAATTATAATTAAGCATATAGGTGTCTTCAAGCTTCATTTCTTCATTCTTGTTTTCTTCTTTCTTCTTGTTTCTTCTTTCTTTTTTGGTTCTTTCTTTTAGATGGTTGGAAGGTAGATGCTCCAAGGCTTCACATGGTGCATAAGATAAGATCTTATGACCAATGTTCATCCTAATCCCCATAACAATCATTCCAAAATCTAATTGCATAAATTTACATGAAAAGGAAAAGAATGGAAATCTAACTAACACTTGCAAAATAGAAATTAGCTAAAACAAACCACACAAATCCCAAGCATGTATATTAGACTTATCACCCCACACATGTGTGACTAAGTCCACCTGGCCTATTGGATTATGCTTAGGGGTTTAAGCAACTGCATAGCAAAAGCATTTATATTTTTTTATAGTGTCCCTTAAGCACAATCCCTCGTAGAAAATAATGGTCAGACTAAGATCACCCTACCATTCATTCTATGAGCATACATCCGAACATCCAGTCTAAAATATATATCACAAAATAAAAGCAAACATCAGACCATGCACCGCCCTAACCTAATGCTAGAAGTGGTGACTTAGGCCAATGTGTGTGCTTTGGAGGTTTGTGTGGTATACTTAGCTATGGCTTTAAGTTAGAATTTTCTAAGTGTGAAACATGTTCAACTTAGAGGAGGGTTTCATTTAAGTTGTTTAATTGATTTGGGATTGATTTTATTTCATGTTTTGATTAGGTTCAAGTGGATCTTATAATTAATTACTAAGTTATGAAGAGAGGAAAAGAGAAGAGAACTTCTCTTTCCTTCTGTAAGCTAAGCAATTTCTAAAGTAGACTCATGTTTTGGCCTTGTTTAGTGAATGTTTTGATTAAATGTTTTAGTTAATCCTAAGTTTAGATGAATTCTAAATAAACCCATTCAAAAAGAAAGGCATTTGAAGATTAAATAAAATGAACCAAATTCACAAAACATACATCACTTCATTTCTTTCCCAACATGTATAACATGCATATGAATTTTTTTTTTTTTTTTTTTAGGGAAACCCCATTATTCGGGGGTATTTTATTGCCACAAAAAAAAGGTTACAAGGTCCTTAAAGGGGATAAACTCCGAAACTACTGCTCAAAGAGCTACAATTAGCCTAAGGAGTAAATCCCCAACTAAGTACATCCAAGAGCAAAAGAAAACATTAAAGCAATCAAAAGATACAAGATGATTAACATAATAAGCTAAAGAAGAGATAAGGCCAAGGCTCTGATGGTTGTAGGAGTGCTTGGTAATATGGAGCAGACCTACAAGATAAAAAGAGAGAAACACCTGCAAAGTTATAATAGGAGAGAGATTAGAACAGTTAAGGTAGTACAGACAAAAAGGTAGAAAAAAATAGTATAATATGAGTATGATAATAGGAAAAAGGGATAGAGAAGGCTCAGGCTCAATCACACCATGTTGCGGATGCAAATATGAGCATCCAAACTTGAAGGGTTACATCACATGAGCTACCACCAACCAAAAGGAGTGAGAACATCATAGCCATCATACCAACAAACTGAGAAGGAAGCACCCAGTTGTTGATATTCTTGTGAGCTTTATTACCTGCAAACCTAAGCAAAATTATATCTAAAATATATAGGTAATTGCTAAGAGCTGAAGGATAAGGAGTCTCATTCAAGAGAAATATGATCAATATAGCCATCTTGACATGAGAATACATAAACATAAGTGAGTGAGCCATCTTTGCCAGAATCTCCTGAATAGCCATGTTCAGGGAAGGAATTTGTTCAGCATATACTCCTCCATTAGATAATTACAGAGGAGACTACTAGCGAAAATCTAAATAAGTCGATGAGTTTATTTAACACCATCCCAATCACATGGTATGTAAATGAATCTTTGAGTGAAAACAACCTGTGAAACAACCCCTTGGTAATGTCCTCAAGAAAGCAATAGTGAAGAAATACAAAGATAGCTCAACAGGGAATGAACCGCAATCAACCGAGTTAGCAATCCAAAGCCGACAATCAATCGAAAGAACGGACAAAGAAAAGGCGTAAAAACCTCCAAGATAGGCAAAACTAAAGTGTCCATAATACCCTTCTTTCGGATAAATGCCATAAGACCGAACCAACCGAAGAGAGGTAGTGATGCAAATTGGAGAAAAAGAGATAAATAGCACGGGCAATCCGAAAGCCAATCCCAACAGCCAAACAGCTAATACAACATTGGAACCCCCCATAAAAGAAATCAACAAGTGAATAAAAGTGAGGTTCAACATTAAAATCCAGAAAACAGCAACAGGTAAGACGGCAGCAGCCAAAATAGGAAGTTACAGCAAATTGGCCAGAAAACTCCTCAATTAGAGTAGACATGGCAGTAGTAGATAAATGAAAAATTAAGGCATTTAGACAGTTATCTTGAAAAAGCAGCCCCAACGAATTGCTTGTAGAAATAAGTAGCAGCAGAATGCAGAAACATTGAAAGACAAAATATATGGCCCAACCAACAAAGAGAAACCAAGCAGGCGGACAAGGAAAAACAAAAGAAATAAATCTCCACGTCAAGAGACAACCTAAACAGCAACTATCAGAGTAAGCAGTACCCACAATCCCAGCAGATACATAATGGTAACCCCTTGAAAAACTCCAAACCTGCGATCATGGGAAGAAAAACTAGCAACAAGACTAATATAGAAAAATAACACAATTCCATTCACGTAAATAGATATTAAAGTAGAGATGGGATATTCCAATCAACAAAATAAGCGCAATAAAGAAAAGCGCAACCAATAGATGCTCAATAGCGATCCCAGAGCAACAGTTCGTCTCATGCATTGAGATTAATAAACCGACCGGTGAATGGTTACCGCAGAACTTATAGCGATTAAAAATCTGCGGCATTAAGAGGTCAGGATAATGTCGGCAGAAACAAATCCGACCAGTGAAAATCAGAAAAGTTACCACATAAGGAACATTCATAACAATAGCAGCACTATCCCAATTCAGCCCACAATCTTTGGAGAAATACCCCACAGGCTTGCCATAATAATAGTCATTGAAAGTATACAAACCATGTGTTAAGTTCCAGTAGAACAGATGATTAGGCACAGTGATCTGCACAATACTATCAGCAGTAATAGGGATATTATAGCAGGTAACAATAGTAGCACAGGGACAACTAATCAGATAAACTAAATCCACCAACATCCAAGATCTTAAGACATCAACAGGCAACATCAAATTATAATACTTCTCAGCCAGAAATGACACTCCAATCAAGAAGTTAACGGCAAGCCCATTAGATGGATTACAAAATGAACAATGATCAAATATGATTCATAGCCACCACGAAATGAAAGCAATCCGACCGACAATAATAAGTCAAAGTCACTCCCATGAGAGCAACTAATGCAACATTTTAAGCTAGTAAAATATAAAATAAGAAGATGATTCCAAGTAGAGACATCATTACCGATCAGAAATTTTAAGAAAATAAGGGTCCAAAACTAGAACTTGCTATGACAGTAGTAGACAAGATGGCAAAAGACAGCAGGAGGAAAACTGGGAGGAGCAGCAGCAGGAAAAATCTGCAGCATCCCGAACCCACAGTGATGAAAAAGCCAAAGCAACAAACAAATCAACAAACAACCATGACAGCAAACCTCCAAAACCCAAAACACAATTAAATCTAATCCAATCCAGTATAAGGATTTCAGACCAAAATAATCATTAAAAGAGACCCAGGAATTACAATTTCTTCCCTTGCAGGAAAGTGTGCTGAGGTTAGACATTATACAAGCAAGGACAACCGGCTGTACATAAAATATTGAAGCCCAACAACCAACCAAAATCCTTTCAGCATAAGTAATGGAACCTTTATGAATAAGGCCTTTAAGGAGTGAAGAGTCCCAAGGAATGTAAGCAATAGCCAAAAGATACTATACCAAAATAAAAGCGCTAGCATAATGCACACTAATCATGCCTAGAGTCAACATATTTAGTAGTAATGCTCCAAGCCTTATTGGTGAGAAAAAGCTGGTTAAAGGAGTTAGTATAAAAATCTAAAACCATCAGAGTAGATAACTTTCTCCAGCAATGATTAATTCTATCAGGTTTAGTAATAAATTTATCAATGAAAGTAAAACCAGTAACAGGTAACCCAAGGCGTAGCAGGATTCCAATTCAAGAGATTAATGTGCATATAGTTCAACATCTACCCCATAATATTGAAAATGCCAAAAACATAAATTTTCCAACTAAAGGAGAAGGGGTAGAGGTAGCAAGTCATAGCAAAGAGCACAAGACAGCAATGATGTCTATGAGGAGTATCCATAAAGAACACAAGGAAAGAAATCGAAAAAAAAAAAAGGGAGGCAAAGAGGAGAATTAGATTAAGGTAAGGAAGCCCGAGTTGTCCAAGTTAACCCAGTATTTGGGTAAAGTAAATTGATCAAAGAAGATGATCTTGTCTAATCTTATTTGCAAGGTAATCACCTGAGCGTTACCTTCACGCAAACATGGGTGATGGTAAAATTAGGTTGAGAGAAGAACCCTAGTTTGCTTGAGGAGATAGTACAAACAAGCATTGCTCATATTGGTAGAAGTCAAAAGATCAATCGGTAGAAGCGTCCACCTCTATCAAATATTGAGCCGACCATTTTGAATACAAATTTCTAAAGCTTTGTGAACGCCATAAGCTCAGTATAAGGAACAGTGTTGGAAATAAGGGGATAAGCAAAAGCACATAGGACAATGCCCTTAGAGTCCCTGAAAATGCCTCCACAACCAGAGCCATTATTAGAGACAGAGCCGTCAGTATTAATTTTAATAATATGATCAAGAGGTTTCTTCCAAAAAACCATTCTATCATTTCGATAGTAAGTTTGGTCTGGAAGGTTGAGGCCCAGTTTATTATTTCTGATTCTGACCTCTAAAATGTTTGTGATGAATTAAGTTGGCTTTAAACAATTCACAAATTTTGTGTTTAGTTCTAGCAATAATCCTCATGTGATTCATACGAATCCCACGATGTTTAGCATCATTTCGGTCCATCCATATGAACCAAATAAGAGTCATGGCGATTATGATTTTAATATGACCTTTAATTGCATTGTCAAAGTAAACTCCAAGAAGTTGATATAAATTAAAAGAACAATTAAAATTGATAGTGTTGAATAGATCATCATACCAAATCCAAATTTTAGAGGCAATAGCCCCATTAATAAAAACATGATTAACATTCTCAATGAGAACAACATTGACATTTGGAGGGTAAGTAAAACCCTTTACCCCACAACAAAGAGTCCGAATAAAGTTTTTTAGGATGCCAAGTTAGGACGAGTAAGAAGGGGATATTGTTATTCCGATTTTGGAGAACACAATAGAAGAATCACTCTTTTGTGAAGCCACACATTTTAAGGTTGAAATCACCATTATGAGATAGCTTAAAGATAATCTGATCATGATTGTTGGGAGTGATAGGAATATTAGTAATCATATGTAAGAAAGCGGAAGGAATAGAATCAGTAATCTTACTAGTATTCCACTTGTGGTTTTGCGAATGAATTAACTCTAAGATCGGAGGTGGAATGAGTGTAGAGTAAGTCATCAATGGATCCACAACCACTCAGGTTGTCTTGCCAAAAGAAGGAATTGCAGTTTATGCCCCAAAAAATTAAGGATTACATCCCATTTGATAGACATAATCTTCTCCATGCGGAGAATCCCGATTTAAAGGGACAAATGAGAGGATGTTTACCCTGGCAATATTTGGAAGTCATGAATTTTGCCCAAAGGCTCTTATTTCTCCTAAAATTCCACCAAAGTTTGTAGGAAAAGGCATTGATTACTTCTTTAATGGATTTACAACCCAGACCTCCCTCTTCAAGAGTACCACAATTTTTGGACTAGGATGACCAGTGCATCCTTTTAGAAGAGGTATTGGTTCCCCAAAAAAATTTGTTTAATAGACGCTCAATTCTATTGATGGTAGAGTTGGTAGGCACAATGGTTTGGAGAAGATATATATGGAATTTAGAGTGCTCTTGATCAAGGTAAGCCTACCACAGAATGAGTAAATGAAATTCCCAAACCGAAAGTTTGTTATAAATTTTTAATTAGATCATCAAAAAGATCTTTTATGGCCTTTGTAGCCCAAAGGTAATTAAGAGGGAGTTGATTTTGCTTAAAATTAGTAATTACGGATATTTGGTTAAGTCTATTAGGTGGAATCTTGGATGAAGGTATAAAATATTTTCCTTCATTAAGAAAAGGCCACTAACTTTACCAAAATCATTTAGAAGGTTCTTAATGGTTTTAACATGATGGAGGAGGCGTTGAAGATAATGAAATCATCTGCAAAGCTAAGATGAGAAATAGGGAAGCCACCATGAGTTTTAAAAGACATATTGGGATTATTAGCGTAAAGATTGTTAAGGCTCCTTGATAGGTATTCAATAGCGATGATAAAAAGAGAAGGTGATAGTGGGTCACCTCCTCAAACCATGGAAAGAAACCTAAGGACTCACCATTCAAAATAACCAAAACTTAGGTGATACACCTTTTTTATAATCGGATAAATCTATTAGAAAAAAACAAATTGAGGATTTGAAAAGAAACTCCCATGAGAGATTGTCAAAGGCTTTAGTGATGTCCAATTTGAATAAGATGTTGCCTCCTCTAGAAGGGACATTAATGTCATGAACCAGTTCTTCGAAGAATATTATCCGATATTAATGTTTAACAAAACCAGTTTGATTAGGGGAGATGATTTTAGGAAGCAAGAGCTAAGTCTATTGTTTATTAATTTAGCAATAAGTTTTGAAAAAGGTGCAAAGACTGGGTCTAAAATCGCCCCAAGATTGATTAGTTTTGGAAATAAGGACAATAGAAGTGCTAGAAAAGTATTTGGGGATAGGATTGCCATCAAAGAAATCAATAACCGCATCAACTAAGTATGTTTTAATAAATGACCAACAATGCTGAAAGAAGTGAATCGTATAGCCATGACCGACAGAATCGTGTTCATGTTCTTAGAGTATTACTAATCTCTCCTCTTGAAGGACACTAGTGAGTAAATGATTGTCCCATTAATCATAGAGGGATAAGATGAGTGTTTGATAAAGTTTCCGAAGCGGATTAGAATTTAATAAAGTTTGGAAATGATGAATGACAGAATCCTTAATATCATTGTTATCGGTTATCCTTTCACCATTGGAGTTCTTAATTTTCTTAATCGAGTTTAAGGCTCTCCGTTTATTACAAATGGCATGAAAATACACGGTGTTTTCACCATCAGCAATATGCTTGCTTGCGGCTTTTTGACGCCAATAGGTTTCTTCCATGTTCTGATAATTAGCCAAGGTAATCTTGGCAATGTTCAACTCCTCTAGTTTACTTGGATCAGTGGAGACAACCTCTTCAAGAGAACAAACCTCTTGTTCCATAGCTTTAAGATTTGTGAAAAGGTTTTTGAAAATGTGTTTGTTCCACCAATTGAGATTTTGTTTAAGTCTTTTGAGCTTTAGCCATGACGAGTCATACCATTATCTCAGGAAAAGCAGGGCCATCCAATTAGAGAGCGACATTGGTGAAGTCACTATGTTGGGTCCACATATTTTGAAATCACGAAAGGAGAGGGAGTACGGTGTAGGGGATTTTGAAGGAAATCGAGAGGAGCATGGTCGACAGAGTTACGCTCAAATGTTCCAATGGTAGTGGGCCGATTGATCCAAATTAAAGAGGGTCCTATCTAAAAAAGTCTAGAGTTGTGCCACGTGTAATTAGACCCAGTGAAACCAATGTCAATCAAATTGCAATCCAGGATCATATTTGAGAAGTCCTCCATGGAATGAAGGTTAGGAGAACATCCTCCCCTTCCGAGCTAGCTATGATAGTATTGAAATTGCCTCCAACCAAGGGAAGGTTAGGAGAAGCGAAGGTGCCAAGTGATTCCAAAGGAGATTCTACCACTCTATTACAAGAAGCATAGATAAAAGAGCCAAAAGCCGATAAATCACCTAAGGAGATTTTGACATTAACCAATTGGTTAAGATCATCAATGATTGAAATGGTGATGAAGTTGTGCCAAAAGCACCAAATTTTATTATTACGATTGAAGAAGAAATTATGAAAACCAAGGGATCTAGCGACAAACGCAATCTTAGAAGAATTAATGAGAGGTTCAATAAGAACAAGTAACTTAATATTATGGATCGACAAAGACTCTAACATTGCGGGGAAGAGTCCCACAACCCGGATATTCCAAATAAGAAAATTAATCATAAGGAGACAACCAAAAGGGGAAAAGAAAAAGAAAGGAAAGGGAGGAAAATAATGCCACATTACTTTTTTTGGGGTGGAAGAAGAGTGAGTGGTTCTATTGGAATTATTATTAGAAATTTTAGCTTTGAAGGGTTTTTTGTATTTAACACTTTGAAAAGGTCTATCAGAATCCAAATTATCTCCATCTGAAAGAGATTGATTTTGAGTTAGAATAGTAGAAGGATCTATCAATGTTGTAGAAGAGGGGATTTCACCTTCTTCGGATAGAGTGTGAGAAATTTGGTTCAATTGTTGATTATCACTCTGAAGAAAGATAGATGGGGAAGTTCTAGCACCAGTTGTAATACAAATATCTTTCTCAATATGTTCTGAAGGCATAGGATCATCATTGTTTTGGTCCGTTATATGATTCTCATTCAAATTGTTTAGTTGGGTTTCCAATATAAGGCTACCATTCAGATTTTCAGTAGGATTTAAATGTAGCAAAGAGCTATCTTGGGAAACCTTATTGAAGGGGTGAGGTTAGGTAAAATGTCATTGGTATCGTCACACCTCAATGTGCATTTTAGTACCAAGGTCAAGTGTTTTCCACTAGACAAATCAGTAGTTGGTGTGGGAAGGAGAGGTTCTTTTTGAGTATCTTTAGGCACATATGCTAGAATATTGGTTTTCCCAGTTCCATTAATAATAGTCTTATTTTGTGGTAAATTTTTTGAGATTAGGATGAAGCACAAAGCATTACGGTGGTGGTGCGTGGATCTTGCGGAGTGAAAAGAGGAAAGTTTTGAATTCACTTTTTGACTATATCCAAATTTTTGAGCCAATCCAAACCTCTTTGGGATATTTTTTGTGATGTCTATCTCAGGAGAATACGGCGTGGATGATGATCTAGTGGCCATTTCTTGGTCAATTTGGAGAGGTCTACCAAAAAGGCCGCCAACAGCAAACAAAACTTGATGAGTGACATAATGTATCGCATGTTAGGAAATGCAAGCCAAAGAGGGACAATGGGAGATTCCTCTTTCACATCAAAGAGGCGACCATTTCAATAGCATATGACAATTATGCAAAATAAGAACGACGAGCAAAACCCATGAATAATCTAAATCGTTTGAGAGTTGAATAAGAATGTGACGGGATCGAAGCGATAGTGAAAGTGCGATAATTTTAAACTATGAAAAAAAGAATATTATCAAAAGAGGCGTCGAAGGAGAATTTACCCACCAAAGAGAACTTCGAAGGGCTTAGCAAGTTTCTCAACATCGATGGAACACATTACTGCGTGGTCCACGATAAGATGTAGAAATGAGATTAAGAAGCATTCTAGGGATCTTACCAGATAAAGCGTCTTTGAATGATTTAACAAGGTGCATTAATAGGTGCGGAATCGGAAAACCAAGTGAGTCAGCCGGCGTTCTTGCGTCGAGAAAGGTGGATTCAGACCAAAGCCTCCCATTTGTCTAATCCGAGGCGTCACACCATAGAGCCCCGCGCTTCAGTGAGAGAGAATCCGACAAGCGGCCAAAGACAGAACGGATCCATGAGAACTCAAAATCGTGAGGAGTGCAGTAGAGGTTAGGGCGAAAGAAAATCTATAACATGTTTATGAATGAGTCCTAAGAATATCTATAAATACAAATGAGAATATTTAACACACTTTAGAATGCATGCTAAGTAATTCATTTAAGGAAATTTGGAAGTTTATGATGCATGATTTTCATTAAGTAGAAAAGGGTTTTTTATCCAATTTTCACATGCACACATGAAAGTAAGAAAGGCAAAAGTGAGTACAACGCCATTGTTAACAAGAGGTGTAAGTTACAAGACCTACTTAGGGCTACTTAAAGCCTTGCAATCTCGGGGTTGTCCAGACTAACATACCACTTTCCTTAACTACAAACATGTGTACAAAAGAAATGAAATGGAAAAGAAAGAATGCAAAAATTTATTTTAATTGGTTCATTTTGTTTATGCACTTTACATGTGCAAACATAGGTATCTTTCTTAAGTAATAGTATAGGAAGTGATAGATTCTTTTCAAATGAACCATACATCTTACCAAATCCTATTCAAAACTATACTAAAAGAAAAGAGAAGGAAAACCTAGACTAAGCACATATTTATACCTTACTCACATGCAAGCATATAATTAAAATATAAGTAGCACACTTGCAGTTTCGATAATTGATTCATATATTTTGAAAATAATTTGAATTTAATAGTGATAATAGTCACTCATATTCTAACTTTAGCCAACACATGCAAACTTTAGATAAAGTAAACATTTTTATTTTAAAATTTAAATTTGAAAAGTATGGATGCATGAAACCATATGACATACAAATTTAACATGTTGGGGAAAGAAATAAAGAAATGAAAGCATGTAAACATATTCACTTTAATTAAATCCTAAAGATAATCTTATGAAATAAGAAAGCTTAAAATAAATCAAAGTTTATTCAATGTGATTTTTGTTTGATTTTGAATTTGATTTAATTTTAAAAATATGGATTGAGTTTGATGTTCCTAACCCATTCCCACATGTGTTTGACATTTTTGTTTAGTTTTTAGATGATCAAATTCATTTTAAATTTTTTGGTTAGGTTAAGGTACAAATTAAACAAGTTAATTAACACTTACCTACACCACCTTAGCATAGTTTACCAAATAATTATGAGGCAATGCGATGATATAAAATCTCACAAGGAATTTAAATTTGCAATGCACCTAGGAAGAAAAGGGCCTAATGCAATTTGGCTCATAATTAATGGTTAATTAAGCTAAGGGGTTTAACTTAAGTAATTTCAAAACACTCCTCACACATATGAGTCAGGATTTGATTTTCTTAATTGAACTTAGGCACTTGAACACCTAAGCATCTACCCAAAGTAGATTAATTAAGTTCTGAAAAGTTTTAGAATTTTTAGAAATTAATTAAGAGGATAATTAATGAATTAACCCATAATTAAGAGAGGATTAAAGAAAGAAAAGGGGATTTAGGGAATAGCTTAGGGAAAATACCCCAAAATTATTCTCTAAGCCTCCTATTCATTGGATCTAACCTTAATCAACTCCAATGAGGGATTAAAACACTAATCCAGCCCTTAATTATCCTTAATTACATTAAGAGAGTAATTAGGAAATGCATTTGCAATTCCCCTAATTAAGCCTTCAATAAATCCCAAGAAAATTTGGGCAGTAGAAGTCAATCCCCAAAACATACCCAAGAAGTTTGGGATTAATCAGAAGATTAATTAAGGGATAATTAGCAAAATAAGATTTCCATTAAAACCCAAAATCATAGAAAAATATAATTTAAAATCCATTAAAATTATTTTTAGAATATTCCAAATTGAATTATCTTTCAGTGGAAATTTACCTTAAATTTTTTTATTTTTATTTAGGGAGGTATGAATTTTTAAAGTTTAGAGAATTAATTAAAATTAATTAAAATCTTAATTAATGCCCTTAGCTCATGGCTATGCGTGGCGGTGGCATGTCGCTTTACATGCATCGACCGGGGAGAAACCACTTAAATGTTGCGTGGCGTGGAGGGATGTGGTTTGATCCTACCATTCGATTATGGATCGAACGGCCATGGATCACCCCATGATTTCTAAAAGGATAAATCGATTTATAAACATGTGCTTAATCTTAGCCATCCATCCAAATGCGCAAATGGACTGCCAGGATTATCCTTGTTCTTCTGTGAGGATCAATGGAGACCGTCCATGATCTAAGGGAAGATTCGAGCTCGATTGAGCTTGGATTGGGATAAGATTTTACCCACACCATCTTATACTAATGGCAAGTCTATCTAGCGGTGGAATTCTCATGCCATGACACTTCCTTTCACAAAGGACCAACACCTCCTAAGCCTAGTGGTCGAAAAATGTCATACCTCGAGGGTAATCAGCTCAAGTTGATGAGGAGCTTGTATAGTGAAGACAAAGCCATGTTGAAAGTTTCAAGCCTTGGGGTTGAGTAGATTTCTCTATGGACCAACACCTCTACCTCTCCTTTGCGGCTTTGATTGAATTCAACTCCTCCTTGCTTTGGAAACTTGTGTAAATGCTTGAGTGCACTTGACTTGGTCCTCACGAGGTGTGCGAGTGTGAAGTGGGTGGGTATGGAAGAAGTTAGGAAATGAGAGGAGCTCCTCTATTTTTTAAGGAAGAAAACTGAGAATGCTTGATTTCAATTTTCTTTTAGGAAACTTAGGAATGCTCTGTGATGGCTCCTAACACTCTCTAGCACTCAATCGACAATGAGGATGATGAATTCAAATGGAATTAGGGGGAGTAAATCTCCCCCTATGGCAATCGGATGATTGAAGCATAGCTTGCCGTTTTGATTCAATTGACCATATGGAAAGGGTTGTTTGGGCTGTTTGGAGTTGGCACATGGTCGGTTTGAGCTTAGGAGTGGATTAGTAACCTCCCATGTGCTTCAAATCAAGTGGAGGGAGATTTTCAAATTGGCCAATTTGAGCTAGAGGGTTCATTTTGGCCTTGGGTCCATTTAGGCTGACCCAAATCCATTGGGTTGGGTGCACCGTCCTCCATAGGGTCTACTTGACCTATTAGGAAGGCACCAAGTTGATATGAAGAGGGCTTTACCAAATTACCTATGGATTAGACCAAAATTTGATCTATGGCCTAGAATGGTCTTTCGGCTAATTTTTGAATTTGAATATGTTGGGTATGTGTAGAAAATAGGTTTAGCTAAGTTTCATTGGATTTGGAATTCATTTGATATGGTTTGGCTCATGTTGACCCATTTAGGTCAAAATGGGTTAACTTGGGTCAAGTTGACCATTTGGTCAAATTGGGTCAAACCAAGGGTTAGTTCATATGACCATTTGAAATGTTTTGGTGACTTTGGTTTGATTCAATTTGGTTTAGTTTTAAATTTGGCTCATATGACTTCATTTAGGTCAAATGGGTCAAGTTGACCAATTTGACCCATTTAACTTATTTGAGCTAGGTCAAGGGTAGGTTTAGGTTAGGTTAATCATATAGAGTGGATTGGTATCTTTATTTCTAATCAATTTTGGTTAAGTTTGAATTTGGCTCAACATGGCCCCTTTAAGTTAAGTTGGGTTCAAGGTCAATTGGGCTAGATTAGGTCTAGTTGGTCAATTGAGGCTTCGGTCAAGTTCAACAAGTGATTTGGAATGAACTTGACCCATTAGTTTTAATCAATTTGGCTTAGATCAAGTTTTGACATATTTTGACTTTTTAGATCAAGTTGGGTCAAGTGGCCAATTGGGTTAGGTTAGGCTCAAATGTTGACTTGGTTAAGTTCAAACATAGTACATGAATGAACTTCAATCAATGGTTTCAATCAATTTGGCCTATGGTGGATTTTGGCTATGTTAGGTTTCATTTTGGCTAAGTGTTGACTTGGTCAACCCTTAGATTTGACTTGGTTTGACCCAATTTGATTGATTGATCATCCCATGATGATTATTGATCATGATGAGAGGCATAGGTGAGTTTGATTCAATCAAATTTGGTTAGGATTAGAATTTGGCTCATAAGGGTACTTTAGGTCACTTTGGGTCAAGCGAGCCTAAGTGGGTTAAATGACTTGGTCAAAGCTTGATTTGAGTTTGATTGAACTTGTATATGGACTTATGATTGAAATATAAATCCATTTGCAAGTGGTTTGGAGCCAAATAAGTTTTGATTCATTTGACAATTTCATATTCAAAGGAAGAATATGAATGGATTTAGGGTTTGATTTTTGAATTAATTTTTGATTTGGTGATTGAAGTTAGTTTTATATTTGGATTCATGATCGTAGGGTTGATTGAATCATGATGGAAAATCAAGAGTTTAGCTTGATTTAAAATTGATTTGGCTAAATTCAATATTTTGACTTGAAAAGCTTAAGTTAGATTTTGAGTGGATTTGAGTTTGATTTTTGGAACTGGTTTTGATTGTTTGAATTTATATTTCATTTATATATGTGAATACAAATGAGAATATAAATGGATCATGAGAAAATTTTAAGGATTTGAAGAGATTTGATCATGATTTAGGCTAAGTCCATTAACATGGAATTTAAATGGCTTAAGAAATTTTAAGATTTGGAATTTCATTTGATTGATTTGTATTTATGTTTCAATTATATATATGAATATAAATGAGTTAAGAGAAAATCACATGAGTTTGAATTGGTTAGAGTTTATTTTGGATAAGTCCTTAAGGGAAAACTTAAAGGACTTAGGAAAATTTCATGAATTGATTTTGAATTTTAAGTTTAGTTTGATTGGTTTGAATTTATATTTCATTTATATATGTGAATATAAATGAGGATATAAATCATTATGAGAAAATCTCATGAGTTTGAATTGGTTAGATCATGATTTAGGCTAAGTCCATAAAAGAAGATTAAGGACTTAGAAAAGATTTTGACTTAGGAATTTCATTCATGGGTTTCAATCATGGATTTCAATCACATGGAGTTGATTTGAGTTTGGAGAAAATAAAATAAGATTGATTTGGAGCTTGACTTGAAGGAAGGAAGGTGAGGAATGGTTCAAGCTAAGAGTAGGAAAATTTTTCTAACACCCCTAAGGCATGACCTATTCCTATGGCTAACTCTTTTAAGTCTCTAGGGCTAGGTTGAGTGTCCACCTAATCACTAAATGTTTAAGACTAAGGAACTCTTAAAGTATAAGAGGAGTCCTATGTCTAAGATGGAGGCGTTGAGAGCTCATTTTAAAAATGAGGTCAACAAAGGGTGGCCAATAGGTGTGGTGTGACTGACAAGGAACACCACACGTATTGGCGTTGACCGAAATGATCAACAACACCAAAAGATCACAAGCACTAATAGAAATAATCAATCCCTAACCCAAGGTGTAGAAAGAATCTAGACTTTAGTGTAATGTGGCTTTACTTATGTCCAAGACATAAGAGAGGGAAGGAATTCACTAAGGGACAGAGTGTGAACCTTCCACTAGAGAAGCAAGTTCAAGTCATCCATAAGGGGATGAGAGGTTTGACTTGATATAGGTCTCACTGAGGAGAAATCTCCACTGGGGAAGAGAGTTGAATTTGTTTCAATTTTCATTAGGTTTGATTTTTGAGATGGACCTTGTTGGTTTGCGATGGACTGTGCTAAGTAGGATCCATAGAGGCCAAAACTTAACTTAGATTTACCAATCCAAAGGGGTAGTCCACTAAACACATAGCAGGACTAGCCAACCAAAGGGAATGTCTTCGGTATGCAGGCTATACTAGGAAGAAAGCATAGTAGACTTACATCCCCTAAAGTAGAGACCAATTGCTAGGGTAATCTATTGGCAAGAATAGATTGAACCCAACCTAGGGCTGAATATTGAGTGAATGTCATTGGGGGACTTAGATCAGCTCAAAGATAGTCAAGATTAATTTTATTTTTTAGATTCATTTATTTTGATTATGATGGATCCCATAGGTTTGAGAAGAACTGCATTGAATAAGGGCCATGGAGGCCTAGACCTAACTCAGATTTACTAATCTAAAAAGATAGTCTACGAACCATAAGGTAGGACTAGCCAACCCAATGGATTCCTTTTGGTATGCAATAGTTGTACTAGGAAGAAAGCATAATAGACTTATATCCTCCAAAGTAGAGACTAGTTGCTGGGGTAATCTATTGGCAAGATAACAGATTAAACCCAACCTAGGGCTGACTATTGAGTGAATGCTGCTGGGGGACTAATATCAGCTCAAAGATAGTCAAGATTAATTTTATTTTTTAAATTTGTTTATTTTGATTATGATGGATCCCATATGTTTATGATGAACTGCACTGAATAGGGGCCATGAAGGCCTAGATCTAACTTAGATTTACCAATCAAAAGGGAGTAGTCTACCAACCATAAGGTAGGACTACCCAACCAAGGTGTGCCTTTCAGTATACAATGGCTAAGTTAGAAAGAAAGCACGGTGATTCACATCTTCGAGAAATAAGGAAACATTAGGGTGATTGGTTTCTTTGAGCAACAAATGGAACCCGGCCTAGGGCTGACTATTGAGTGAATACTATTGGGGGACTTAAATCAGCTTTAAGATAGTCAAAGATAGATTTCATTTTTAGATTTATTTTAATGGATTCCATTGGTTTGTGAAGGATTAAACTAAGAATGAGCTTATATTAGCCTAGACCTATCTTAGATTTACTTGAACCAAAGAGAGTAGCTTCCCCACCGATGGGAGAACTATCCAACCAAAGGAGTGCCTTTTGGAGGAAAAAAAACTTGGGGACTCACATCTTCTACTACAAAAGACCACTGGGGTGATCGATTTCTTTGGGCAACAAATCAAACCTGACTTAGGGCTGCCCGTCAGTTTGCAATCATGCTAGAAAGAATGTGTCATAGTCTTATATCTTTCAAAGCGAATGACTATCAGGGTAACCTGCTTATGGGAAAATAGATTGAACCCCAGGCGAGAGTGAAATCATTAAGGATTTATCTCAACTTAGGTAGTCAAGCAATTCCTATAGGGAGTTATGCTGACACTGCCCTAAAGATAGGATGCTTGCTTGGGAAAAGGGGCCCTTTGGGAGCTTGAATTCATAATCCACAAGTGAATTAATTTTTATTTATTTATTTAGTATATTTTATCATGGACCCTATTAGTTTTGAGGATCAGAAAGCTTAGCTATCTATCTCAAATTTCTTGAACCAAGGGAGAATCATATTGAACAAATTCTCCAACTACGGTGACTACTTGGAAAGGGAGCTGTCCAATCCAAAAGTAATGGGTAGTGTCTAAATTCATGGGGCGTGATCCAAATAGAGCCCCATAGGGGATGGGGCAGGGCTTAACCTCAGAGAGAATGACATGGCTAGTCATATATCCAATAGGTATTCGGTGTCCAAATCAAGGAGAAAGCTCGGGGCTCTACCAAGAGTGGTGTATCCACCAAGTGAGTCGCTATCAGCATAAAGAACATCAACCAACCTAAGGTGCCCGTTGATTTGCAATAATCAGCATAGGAAGAAAGCTCTGGGACTCACATCCTCCTATAACTAATTGTTGGGATAGTATCTTCTCGGAGCTATCCAGGACTATTGAGTGAATGCCACTAGGGGACTTATATCTACTCAAATGTAGTTGAGAGGAAAGGAACCTCTGGGGGACTTATCCTAAACCTTAAATATACTCGACCTAGTTAATGCATGATGGCTAGTTCAAGAAGAAAGCATAGAAACTCACATCTTTTTAAGCAAAGTCAACATGAGGTAGCTTACTGACTGGGTAGCAAAGTCTACCATACTCACAAGGCACTCGTTGGTTTGCAATAGTCAAGTTAGGAAAAAAGCGTGGGGACTCACATCCCCCAACAAATGACCACTGGGGTGACATTCTAGCAAGGTAGCATGTAGACCGACTAGCGACTAATGAGTGTAGGGGGCTTGCTCCACATCAAAGTAGCTCAAGATAAAAGATTTGTGTTTGTTGTGTGCATGTTTTAAAAGGAATATGTTGCCTTTGGGAGACTCTTACACCTAC
Source organism: Cymbidium sinense (assembly GCA_021442155.1). Lineage (NCBI taxonomy): Eukaryota > Viridiplantae > Streptophyta > Magnoliopsida > Asparagales > Orchidaceae > Cymbidium > Cymbidium sinense. The sequence continues at coordinate 8,914,611 of CM038232.1, forward strand.
CTTAAACACACTAGGGATTTGGATGAAATGGTGCTAAGGATGGCAATTGGGGTTCTCACTAAGAAAGGATGTCGCTTGGGTTCTCTGGCACCTAACTTAGTTGTTCTAATCAAAATAGGATGTCTCTTGAGTTTTTTTACACCTATTCTAATAGCGTCGAGAGATTGTGTTTGTGTTGTGAAAGAGGGACATGATGCCACTAAGGTACTCTTACACCTACCCTAGATACGTCACGGTGGATTCACAAGACAAGCAAACAATGCTACGAAAGAAGAGAAGATTTAATGAATGAAATTAGATTTTTATTCTTTTTATTAATGATTATTTTCAAAAATGATTTATTTCATGGGTAAAATTTCTTTAGATAGAGCCCATTAATTGGAAGCATTGGGTGTTCCCCTTTACAATCAATAAGTTGATAAGATCCTCCTTGGTAGGCCTTCTCTAAGACATAGGGGTCTTCCCAAGTGGGTTCAAACTTGCCTCCCATCTTTCGACGAGCAATAATTGGTCTCCTTAGGACTAACACAAGTTCTCCTACTCGAAAATACCTAGGGCGGACTAGCTTATTGTGAGCTTGAATCATTTTGTCTTTGTACAACTCGAGGTTCTAGCACGCCCGTAGGTGACTCTCCTCCAAACCTTTGAGCTCTTCTAACCATAACTTTTGCATTCTGCTCTCTAGTGATCTTGTTAGCCAATGCTATCCTTAGTGACTGGAGTTGAACTTCTAAAGGTAGTACGGCTTCAGACCCATACACTAAGGAGAACGGGGTAGACTGAGTTAGAGTTCAGTATGTGGTGTGGTAGGCCCACAAGGCTTCAACCAATTGCTCATTCCATATTATTTGTTATCATCATGAGCTTTCTTTAGTATTTGAATGAGAGTTTTATTGAATGCTTTTGCTAAGGCATTTACTCTGGGGTAGTAGATGGTAGAGTATCCTCAATCTATACTATGTCTTCTGACGAAGCTATTGATCTTCGTGCTTTTGAATACAATACCATTATCGGATATAATTCATCGAGACACCCCAAACTTATATACGATATGGTTCCTGAAAAATTAAAGCACATGCTGAGATGTGACCTCTCTGAGTGGGATGGCTTCTGCCCACTTTGAAAAGTAGTCGGTGGCAGCTAAGATGAAGTGATGCCCCTTGGAAGAAGAAGGATTGATCAGATTCATAATGTCGATACCCCAACACTCAAATGGCCATGAGGCCAATGTAGGGTGTAGAATGTTGGGTGGTTGGTGGAGGACCACACTGCGTACCTGACATTGATGGCATCTCCTAGCTACATCCATGTAGTCTATAATCATCGAAGGCCAGTAGTATCCAAGTCGCTTGATCTTCATCTTCATCTTCAGGGCAGATTGGTGTGCTCCATATAGACTTGAATATACCTCGGTTATAATGCCACAAGCTTTGTGTTTATCTAAACAGTATAACCACATTTGGCCAAAGGACCAACGGTATAGGGTATTATCAACAAGAGCGTAGAAGAGAGCTCTCTATTTCACTTGATGGGCTTGTGAATTTTCTTGAGGTAGTTTGCCAGCATTCAAGTAATATATGAATGGTTGACTCCAATCCAGCTCCTTTTTCATTTTGGCAATGGCAACCTCCCCTTCAAGAGAAAGTCTCTCGATGAGTTCAACATCAATAAGGGATAGGATATGTCTATTTTGGACCCTTATTGAAATGGACTCATCTTCTGGACATGTTAATTCTTTGGCAAGTTTGGCCAAAGCATCTATTACTACATTCTCTACTCAGGGAACCTTGTAGATGGTGACTTCGAGAATTTGGGCCAACAGCTTCATGGTATACTCATAATGTGTGAACCTTGGGTTTGAGCGGTAGGACCCGAATGCGGTTGATGACTAAGAATCCCAAAGATGTTGATGATCTTGATAGTGATGGCTAACTCAAACCAGCAATCAAAGCCTCATACTCGGCTTCATTGTTGGTGCAGGGGTTGGAAAGATAGTACGAGAATCTTATCACATCGTGGTCTGGAGTTAGAAGAACTATTCCTACCCCTGCCTTTCCTAGGAGAATAGATCATGGTGCTTCCCCTTAATTAAAAGAAGCTGCACCATCAAAATACATCTCCCATCGACAGTTGATGGCCTCCCCTAAGTTCATGATTTTTTCATCAGGGAGATCATCACTAAGCAGAGAATCAGCAGGAAGTGGGTGTGCTGCTAAGAAATTCGCTAATTCTTATCCTTTTACTACACGGAGGTGTACGAATGTGATATCAAATTGTGAGAGAATCATGGACTAGTGTGCTAAACGTCTAGATAGCGTTGGCCATGTCATAAAATACTGTAGTGGATTTGGTCTGGAGATCATGTTCACCTTATAAGAAAGAATGTAGTGTCGTAGCTTTTGGGAAACAAAGATCAAAGCTAGGCAATATTTCTCAATAGTGGATAGTTCACTTTAGCAAGAATCAGACGATGGCTGAGGTAGTAGAGAGTGCTTTTCTTTCCTTCATCATTGGCTTGGACCAACAGAGCATTGAGAGAGTCGTCCAATGCAGCGGTGTAGAGGATAAGTGGCCTACCCGGGATAGGGGCTGCTAGAACTGGCGGCTTTACCAAATACTGCTTGATATCTTCGAAGGCATGTTAGAACTTATCATTCCACTTGAACTTGGCATCCTTTTTGATAAGTACTGAGAATGGCTTGCATCTCCCCCATAGGTTGGAGATAAAGCATCTTAGATACGCCAACCATCCTTAAAAGGATCTGAGTTGAGTTAAACACTTAGGATGTGACATTTCTAAGATAGCTTTGATCTTTTAGGATTTATTTCTATTCGGTGTCGAGCAACAAACCCAAAGAATTTCCCTACTCAAATGCACACTTGAGATTCATTTTGAGGTTATATTATATTAGTTCAAAACTACTCTCAAGTCAAAGAGATGCTCTTCTTTTTCTCTTGACTACTAGATCATCAACATAGCACTCAACCTAATGATGGATGAGTTCATTGAAGATCTGAGTCATGGCCCATTGGTATGTAGCACCAGTATTTTTAAGGCCGAAAGGCATGACCCTATAATAGAAGATTTTGATCGAGGTTTGAAAAGCAATATTTCTTTCATCTTTAGGAGACATCTTGATTTGGTTATAGCCAAATGACCCATCCATGAAGAGAAGACTGCATGAGATGAGGCAATGTCCACCATTAACTCTAGTATAGGAAGAGGAAACTCATCCTTAGGACATGCCTTGTTTAAGTCCCTAAAATCGATGCATATGCAATTTTGGCCATTCTTCTTCTGAACTGGGATGACACTAGCTAACCAGGTTGGATATTTTTCTTCCCTGATGAAACCAGCATCGATCAGTTTCTTAACTTCAGAAATGACTTGTTGTTCAATTTCTAATCGCATGCGTCTAGGAGCTTGTTTGATAGAAGTAGCATTAGGGTCTATTGCTAGCTTGTGGACTGCTACATTAGGAGATAATCCGAGTATTTCTTCATAACTCCATGCAAAGTCTTTAAACTCAGTCAATAGCCCAACTAAGTCATTAGTTTCTTCTTCATTCAGCAACAAACTGATGTATGATGGATTTCTTCTATCCCAAGGTTGATTTCTTTAAGCTTGTTAATTGTTGAATGAATCTCCTCTTCAAGCTCTAGCAGTGCCTCTTTAATTTGGAGATCATCTAGATCATCTAACATTTTTAAAAACACATTCTCATAAGAGTTGGGGATGTGTGAGAAAAACCTATCAGACTCTAAATGATTGGTAACAACTAGCGGTAATCATCATCGGTTGGACCCACTATCTTTATCCTAGTCACGCTCTTGATTGTGCTTCCACCTGTTATTTCATAGTTTTTTGAAGTACTCTGACTGCTTGGACCATGTTTATAGAACTAAACATATAAGATTATGAACACAAGGTGAGTAAAAGTCAAATGGTTATTCCATTAATTCTTTAAATGATCCTCCTCAAGTTCTACATTAACTTCAGGACTTGAGGATGATGATCCCAAAAAGAACCTCTTCTGCTTCATATCAATGGAAGACTTAGGGACTTCCTTAACTATCAAACCTTCAAATTTTTAAGATGTAAGTGAGGTTAGTGCTAAGGTTCCCAACTGTTGTCTAATAGTTTCACATAAACCGATTGAATACTTTGGTTTGTTTAGAGACCTGGTCTTCGTCTCTATCTGGATTGAAAGTCACCTCCAATGGAACCCGTTGAGAGGGGTTGGATGGTATATTAATCACATTAGACTCATCCTTTGAGCTAGATTCCAAGTCTATGAATAGTAAGGGTACTCCTATGAACTAGAACATGACCTTTGTGGGTTGATGGCCAACTAGGGGATCTTCCACCTTTAGAACTCCCTCTATTTCTGCCTCTGCCTCTAGCTGGTGGAGGTTGAGCCATCCTACTCACATATCCATATGATGGAATGAACTATGGGTGGAATGTGATATGCGGATATATTTCTTCTTCAATTCCCCTTTCTTGTTCATTTGGACTTTTTTTTCTTTTCATTTTCTTTTATCTTTTCTTTTCTTCATTTTCTTTATCTTTTGTGTTTGCATTTGAATTTTATCCAAGTTTACGAGAAAGGGTGTTTTGAGGAAGATAGTAGGTCGCACCCACATAAATCTCAACCTCTCTAACTAAAAATGGCTTTTCATCTCCGTTGACACGGTATTCAATCCCATCTTTTCTGAACTTGATGCACTGATGGAGAGAGGATGGAATGATCTTATTCTAATGTATCCAAGGCATACCAAGCAAAGCAGTGAACGAAGTAATTGAATCAATGATGTATAAGCAGCAATCTTTGTCCTGATCTCCAACCTTTCACCTTGGTAAGTCGATCCTCAAATGACATCTTTAGACTCATCATCACCAACAAACTTGTCCATGTCCTTGTGAAAGGGAGCGCTCCAAGTCCCCTAGAAGAAGGTCTTCATCTTTGAAAGTAATCTCTTGAGTTTCTTTTGTGTAATGTGCCTCCTTACCTATGGCTGAGCTTATATCAGGAGGGCTTTCATTAGTGATTCCCTCATCTCTTTGGATAAGACAAGAGCATCGTATATGCTTAGCTTAGATGACAATTTCTTAGATGAGAAATGACGTTATTGTCCACCTTCAGCTGATCCTCCACAAGCATATCCAAGGGTGGAACATCCTATATAAGGGCTTCTCGATCTTCTGTACCTATGACTTGTTTCCATCTATCTTGAGGTGCTGTGGTAGAAGGTAGAACCTTGCCACTACGGAGGTTGACTTTGGTGATCTCTTATGGTAGCGTAATGGAAGGTTCTACCTACACATCAGACTCACCTACAGCTTCTCCTATGGGACCCTCAAAATCAGATGATTCCAAGTCTATCTCAAGAGGTGAACCCATAGTATTTAGAGTAAGAAAGTCTAACTCTGAATCAGAAAGAGAAAGATCAAAATTATTATAGTTATTTTGACTTGAAGAGTTATCATTAGGAATAGAAGAATACAACCCATCAGAAGTGACACAGATGTAATTCAAACTAGCTTTATTCTTCAATTTCTTAGAATTATTTGGAGGTACAAAGTATAAATCAAGTAAAGTGAGTGGGGTAAGCAATTTGATGCCCTTATTCATCAATACAAGAGTTCTACTAGTAGAAGAAGTAGAGCTAGCTGAAATAGAAGAAGTCACCAGTGTTGAAGCTGTAACTGTAGGCTGGAGGCTGGACTCAGTCGGTGGTAGCACTAATGGGCTATCCCAGGCCAACACATGTTGTTGCTGAGCTCCCCCTTTTCTCGAGTTGGCACTGGAAACTTGCAAACCTTCCTTGATGTTGGAGGTTTGAGCTGACTCAGGCACCTGTAAGGAAAGCTTCTTGATCTTCTGGATGATCTTCTGGATGATCTTCTTAGAGGTTTTAAATAGAGAAATAGCTCAACCTTCTTTAATTTTGGTAGGATCACATGAATCCCCAAGGATTACCCTAATGGAACTGGATGGTTGTTCCACAAGATATTCCTTTGGGATAACTACAGCAATCTTGAAGCTGTGTTCAAGCTAGTAATTAAATGTGAAGCAATCCTCCAAAACATGGCCTAGCATATGGTGGCAGGGAAAAAGTTTGGATCATGACTTTTTCCTACTTCCTTCGGTCTCTAGGCTCGGGTAGCTGAAAATTAGGCTTCTTTAAGAGATTCTTAAAGATCTTTCTGATTACCTCTCTCTTAAAAGAATAAGGTTTGTTAAGCTTATCTAAAAGAGTAGGTGAACCATAGCTACTAGCGGTGACATGCCACTCTTGTGATATATGAGGAGGCGAGGTGCTAGCCATGGAGGGTATGGAGGCCGTGGTACTCGATGGTGGAAAAAGAGGTGGGCTGAGGTGACCTCTCGATCTCTAGGCTGCTTCACCTTATCTACCACTGTGACTGCTCTTGGCTTCTTTTTATATACCTTTTGTGGCTTTACTTTAGGCAACTAATCTTGAAAAGGCAACTGTTTGGCCTCTCTTTGTAGACTACCCGTCTTCTTGATTAGCTTCTCAAATGTCTTGATATTGAAGCCCTTAAGCATGAAGGTGACCAGACCATGGATATCCTTCAAAAGAATCTCAATGACATACTATTTAGATAGTTGTGGTTTGTATTTCATACTCAAGTTGTGCCATAACGGAATATAATCAATAAGGGACTCACTGGGTGTTGTTGTACTACAACGAGATCACCTATAGTAGCCCTTTATTGAGCTCCATCAAACTTCTTGATGAAGAGTTGCTCTAACTCAGCAAATATCTTTACTGAACCATTGGGCAGTTCAACATACCAATCGAAAGAAATCTCCACTAGGCTACTAATGAAGAAGCGAAAAAGCAAAGCATCGTTGTCACCTATGTTGCAACAACAGGCCCTAAAGTGTGCTATGTGCTGCCTTGGGTTTTCACTACCATCAAAGCTTTTTAAGGAAGGTGGCATGAAACTCTTAGGATATTGGATATCATCAAATTCCTCTGGGTAGGGTCTACCCTTTGGAACTGATGGTCCTCCCTAAGCTTGAGCCAATGCCTCATCACTTGTTGCTCAACCATGGGCTTATATGGAGGTACTTTCCACTACCTTCCTATAAATTCTAGTGTTACCTTGCTCAACAGGAGATAAGGTCTTGGCTGGGTCCAAGACATGCAGTAACTCAGGCTGACTGGTATCAACTATAGTAGGATGAACTAATGGGGATTATTTCTGAAGCACTGAAATTGCTACTAACAAATCCTCTAACTACCATTCCATCCTATCTATATACTCATCTTTCTACCTCAATTGATGTCAGAGGTGCTGGGCTGGTTAGGCAGTGTCTTCTTGATCAACCTCATCATCTTCCATGGCTTGCTACTCCTTGAGAAGAGATCCTCTGGTATTAACCATGCAGACTCCAACTTAGTCTCCCAATAAGTCAACTTCGTTGAGATTAAAGTTGACTTTCTCTTCATCTGACCAATCATACTCTAAAATCTCCTACTTTTCCATGAAATAATGTGCCACTATCTCATTTAAAGAATGATCAAATATCTTCGGCTGGCCGGTGTGATCACTATCGTGCATTGAGATGCACTAGACCTCCACGAGTGTAAATCCCTGATGTACTCACTATATGAGTGACACTCCCTAGGTTTGAGAGGGTGACATCCCAGGAGTTTCCATTATCCCAGTGCTGGACTATCATCGCCATTTCTAATAACTATCATCTCCACATCCCTCATCTTGGAGAGTTGGTGAAGGGACAACCATGATGCTTGAGGTTACTCATACTTTGCCATCAGTAAGAAGAAGACCTCACCACAATAGGTGGTGTTGATGGGGTAGGATCCCTTGGCCACAACCGGATCACCAACGGGGTGCACTTCTCCCTGGATATGTCCTTCATGGCCTTTGCTGGAACTGGAGATGTTGTGACTTAGACTGGAGATGGTGGATGCAGGGTAGAATGATGGGGTGCAGACACCACCGACTCTCTCTACACAGGAGCTGTCCTCCTATGATGACTAGTCCCAATAAGTAGGATGATGTCAGTATGGTCGGCGTGGGTAGTGCGCCGAGCTGGAAAATCAATAAGTGCGGAAGCTACCGACTGGCGAATGAACCTCCGCCTCTCCCTACTGATAATGTGAGCTAAATGGGTCTCTCTGGCCCTCTCCTGATGGATATGCTTCCCCACACTGTGAGCAATGATAGATCTGAGATCAAATTGATCTTTAGACTATGAATGTCTGTAAGCTCCACTTACTCGGCACAAGACACATTGGAGGCTAGCTAACGACCTCTCTAGTAAGCTCGATGCTGCACCAGTGGAGGTGATGTGTGAATCCTCTAACATCCTCCTGTCACTAGAGAGGATGGGGGGTTTTTCTGTAAGTGGTGAAGTGATAATAGGGAACTCCTCAATAGTTGGATTGGTGGTTGCCTCCATCTTCTTATCAATCCTAGTGTGGAACCACTTGATCATGTGGTTCTAGATCCTACGCTGTGTCCTGGTAGGATGGGAGGAGTGAGAGTTAACCCGTACTCAAAGGTAGGGGAGGCAATCCCTGAGATCAGGGGATCCTTACCCTTAGAGGAGTACATGAGAGTGCTAGCCCTCTAAAACACGAGAAATCATGGCACGGCTGGGGCTAGCTACTGCTGAAGCACGGGGACTACCACTGCTTTCCTCTTCAGTGAGGAGATGTTAGAATCGGATGGTAGATCAATCCGGATGACCAGCTTCTGCCCGATCACCATGGTCCTGCTAACTATCGTGAGGGGAGTGCCCTCACATGTAATCCTCACTCCCTCGAATCCCCTATTGAAGTGGATAAGGTGTATAATTCAATTGGGAAAAGTTGGCTTGGTCCAAAGCTAAATCCATACCATGAGGGAAGGTGAAAATAAATTTACGTGAATTTGCCATTTGAATAATTGTAAAGCGGAAACTATCAACTATCTTGTAACTAGCAGAATCGCAAAATGAGCTTGAATTAGATTTCTATCTTTATTGATTTTTGAATTTAAATTAAAAATTTGAGCCCACATCCAACAACTTGGAAGTGTTAAGTGGGGTTCAAATAGATTTGAGAATTTGATTGAAAGAGGAATTTTGAATATGAATCCAACTTCAACAAATTTGGGTATGTTGAAAGATGGATTCAAATATTTTGATAACGATGCTTCCATAGGTTCATGTTTGTTTGAATTTAGATTTTTGATTTGGGGACCTTTCCTTTAACAAATTTGGATATGTTAAAGTAAGGGTCAATTGATTTTTATTTTTAATTGATAATTTTTTGGAATTGTACTTACTTATAAAATTAGGATATGCTAAGTGAAGTGTTTGAAATTGATTGTTTCTTTTTATGAATTATTGTTTTGATTTTTAGAAATTGGAATTCCCACTTAGCAAATTTAGGTATGCTAAGTGGAGAATCAAGTGAGTTTTGTTTGATTTTGAAAATAGGATTCTTAGCAAATTTGGGTATGCTAAGAAAATCCTAAGTTGTTTCATTTTGTTTTTGGATGTTTAGATTTTTTTGAAAGAGTAGGATCCTTAGTAAATTTAGGTATGCTAAGAAAATCCTAATGTGTTTCAATTTTTATTTGATTTGTTTAAAAGTGGATACTTTTCTTTAGCAAATATGGTATGCTAAAGATGAAGTCCCACTTAGTTTTGTGAAATGGAAACTTCACTTAGCAAATTTGAGTATGCTAAATGAAGTTAAAAAAAAAGTGTTTGGAAAAATTTTGATTTTAGATTTGGAGACTTCACGTAGTAAATTTGAGTATGCTAAATGAAGTTCCAAATGTTTTTTGGATTTTGAAAATATGATTGTTATGTTTTGATTTTTGAAAAGAAGACTTCCATACAACAAATTTGGGTATGTAGGAATGGAGGTCAATCTTATTTTGAAATATAAAAAAATTTATTTTGTGTGTGATTATTGCTTTTTTTTAAAGAGGGAATTCCAACTTAATCATATGTGAGTTATGTTTAAGTGGGATTTCCAAATGATGTTATTTTTATTTATGAATGAAATATTCATTCAATAAATTTAGGTATATTAAATGAAGATGTTCATATGTGCTTTTGAAAAATTTTAATTTTATTTGAAAATAAAACTTTCATTCAATAGGTATGAGTATATTGAATGTAAAGGTTTATGTGTGTTTTTTGAAAGTTTTATTATTAATTTTTTTAATTTTTATTTTGATTTTTGGAAAGATCTCGTTCATTTTATTTTGTGAAAATAAAACCTTCACCAAAAAATGAAGAGGAAGATATTCATTTGTGCTTCTAAAAAAAATTTTATGAAACTTCCATTCAATAGGTATGAGTGTATTGAATGGAAAGGTTCATGTGTGCCTTTTGAAAACTTCATTTTTTATTTCAATTTTATTTTTTTGGAAAAATGATTGTTCATTTTATTTTGAAAATGAAATCTTCATCAAAGTGAATTGAAAGAAGATGTTCATTTGTGCTTTTGAAAAAGATTGTTAGTTTTATTTTAGAAAATTCTACATGTAACAAATTGTTAAATGGTGATTTTAAGAAACTTTTGTGAAAAATATTTTATTAAGTGCATTTTTGAAAGAGTGCTTTTTGAAAAGCAAAGTTTTTATGGAAAATTTATTTTGTCTTTATTATTTTAGAATGAACCTTTCCTTACAAAAATGATAAGGAGGAAGTCTTTAAATGCTTTCTTTTGATTTAGATCTTTTTATCTCTACCCATTGGAGAACCCAATGGGGGTTTTAAAACCAACACAGAGTGAGGTCCTAAAACCTAAAGATGTTTGCTAACTCAACTTAAGAATGAAATATGCTAAGTGCTAACGGAAAGAAAGATAGTCTTAGATTCATACCGAAGTACAAACCTGTTATTGATCATCAAAGACAACAACCATTTACCAAAGATGGAGAGAGGAACCATCCCCAGCGAAGTTGCCAAAAAAATATGTTGGTTAAAATTTCTATATTGTTGCCTTTAATCTATGGAGAAGAAGACAAGAATATAAAAATTCATCTTTTGGGATGCCACATAGATCCATTTATGTGCTTATTTAGTGATCGGGTACATCATCAAGGAATAGTGCACTATCTCAGGAGATAGAAGCCAACACCTTTCAATGGACCTAATCACCTCAATAAGGACTCCTAAGGATAATGGGTCCATATATGTACCAGAGATTCTTCCCTTACTTTACATGAAAAAGTAAAGCATGGTTTATTTTAAATTGGGTTCATTAAGTTCCCTATAAGGGCAAGCCCCCATAGTTAATTACATCCTAAGGGATGAGATCCCTTAGGAATACTCTCGATTAAGGTAAATGATCATTGTCTTCAAAGATTTCAATAGGAAAGGACTACCAATTGATTAGCTCATTTTTGAAGATCAAATGTGATTGATCAAATAGAGGGAGTTATTATCAAAGCCAAAAGAAAGATAAGTTTGAGATGCCCACGATGCTAGGAAACCTAACAAGCATCTCAAACTATCCTATAGTTGGGCTTTACATTTTTGAAATTGATTTAATTTATTTGAGTTGTATTTTTCATTAGAAATTTAGGACTTATGATTTCTTCACACAAGATTAAGAAAATGCTTAAGAGGTGAGGAATTATTCTTATGGCCCACAAAGGGGACTAGCAACATCAGAACCTAAATCTAAGAAGCTTTGGCGAGGGCCAAAAACACAACCTAAATCTAAGGTGAAAAATGGGTATTTGGTTTGCCTCCGCAAGAGAGGACAAACCACCCGACTGTTTGGACTTACAATTGCCTAGGGGTGACTGACAACTAACTCCAACTATGATTTTAAATACATGTAGGCAAGTCTTATGCTCATGCAAGATAGTTTGACTGTTATTTATTTAGAAAGAGACTAAGTCCTTAAACTCACTCCCTAAAGGGACTAGATCATGTAAGGACATGCTTCAATTAACCTAAATCTAATGCAATTCAAATTTCATTTTATTTTCATTTTTGGATAATTATTTTGACTCGGGTTGATAGGATTCATATGCCTAATACATGAGAAATAAAGTTATTGGCCAAAACTAGCGATAAGAAAGGAGGTGTATTTCCACCATGGTTCTCAAAGGTCAAGCCAAGTTTCTCTCTCAAAGGTGGAAGCCCTCCAATCAAGAGTGAAATAAGATGCATTTGTGTATGATATTATAAAAAAAATACTCATCCAGCTAAGGGGTTGCAAATTTTTTTAGCTTGATTTAAAACCCAAGCTTTAGGTGAGGTTATGAATTCTTTATTTTTAGTTTTGAGTTGTTAGATTTGGTAAAAGATTTATTTTTTCCTTAGAGCATAATCAACTTCCAAGCCATACATAAAGCAAGGAAGAAACTAGAAAAAAGATGCCACTTAATGCACAAGCTAAATAAATCATCAATTAATTTATAAAGCTAATCGTAAAAGAATAAGAGGCCAAGTGTGGTAATTTCATTACCTCGAAAATAAATTGGGTAGCTGAGCTCTACCCTTATACAACCTGGATTAAAAATGAATTAAATTACAATTAAGCAAGGAATTCATTATTATGGGGGTCTTCAAGCTTCATTTCTACATTCTTCTTTCCTTCTTTTTTCTTCTTTTCTTCTTTCTTCTTTGGTTCTTTCTTTTAGATGGTTGGAAGGTTGATGCTCCAAGGCTTCACATGGTGCATAAAATAAGATCTTATGACCAATGTTTATCCTAATCCCCATAATAATCATTCCAAAATCTAATTGCACAAATTTACATGAAAAGGAAAAGAATGGAAATCTAACTAACACATGTAAAATAGAGATTAGCTAAAATAAACCACACAAATCGCAAGCATTTATATTGGACTTATCACCAAACACATGGGTGACTAAGTCCACCTGGCCTATTGGATTATGCTTAGGCGTCTAAGCACACCTACATAGCAAAAGCATTTATATTTTTATTTATAGCATCCTTTAAGCGTAATCCCTCGTAGATTAAGATCGCCCTACCATTCATTCTATGAGCATACATCTTAACATCCAGTCTAAAGCATGTATCATAAATAAAAGCAAACATCAAACCATGCACCGCCCTAACCTAAAGCTAGAAGGGGTGACTTAGGCTAATGTGTGTGCTTTGGAGGTTTTTGTGGTATACTTAGCTATGGCTCTAAGTTAGAATTTTCTAAGTGTAAAGCATGTTCAACTTTGAGGATGGTTTCATTTAAGTTGTTTAATTGATTTGGGATTGAGTTTATTTCATGTTTTGATTAGGTTCAAGTGGATCCTATAATTAATTACTAAGTTATGAAGAGAGGGAAATAGAAGAGAACTTCTCTTTCCTTCCCTAACCTAAGTAATTTCTAAAGTAGATTCATGTTTTGGCCTTATTTAGTGAATGTCTTGATTAAATGTTTTAGTTAATCCTAAGTTTAGATGAACTCTAAACAAACCCTTTCAAAAATAAAGGCATTTTATGATTAAATAAAATGAACCAAATTCACAAAACATACATCACTTCATTTCTTTCCCAACATGTATAACATGCATATGAATGAGCCCTAAGCATATCTATACATACAAATGAGGATATTTAACACACTTTATGATATGCTAAGTGATTCATTTAAAGAAATTTAGAAGTTTATGATGCTTGATTTTCATTAAGTAGAAAATGGCTTCTTATCCAATTTTCACATGCACACATGAAAGTAAGAAAGACATAAGTGAGTACAACGCCATTGTTAACCAGAGGTGTAAGGTACAAGACCTACTTTGGGCTACTCAAAGCCTTGCAACCTTGGGGTTGTCCAAACTAATATACCACTTTCCTTAAATACAAACATGTGTACAAAAGAGAAGAAATGGAAAAGAAAGAATGCAAAAATTTGTATTAATTGATTCATTTTATTTATGAAATTTACATGTGCAAGCATAGGTATCTTTCTTAGGTAATAGTATAGGAATGAATAGGATATGGAATCAGGCAAGTGTTAGGTTCTTTTTAAATGAACCATACATCTTACCAAATCTTATTCAAAACTATACTAAAAGAAAAGTGAAGGAAAACCTAGACTAAGCACATCTTTATACCTTACCCACATGCAAGCTTATAATTAAAATGTAAGTAGAACACTTTCAATTTTAATAATTGATTCATATATTTTAAAAATAATTTGAATTTAATAGTGATAATAGCCACTCATATTCTTACTTTATCCAACACATATAAATTTGACAAAACGTAAACATTTTCATTTTAAAATTTGAATATGAATAGTATGGATGCATGAAACCACATGACATACAAATTTAACATGTTGGGGAAAGAAATAAAGTAATGAAATCATGTAAACACATTCACTTAAATTAAATCCTAAAGATAATCTTATGAAATAAGAAAGCTTAAAATAAATCAAAGTTTATTCAATGTGTTTTTTGTTTGATTTTGAATTTGATTTAATTTTGAAAATATAGATTTTGTTTCCTATTCCTAACCCATTCTGACATGTGTTTGACATTTTTTGTTTACTTTTTAGATGATCAGATTCATTTTAAATTTTTGGTTAGGTTAAGGTATGAATTAAACAAGTTAATTAACCCTTACCTACACCACCTTATCATATTTAACTAAATAATTATGAGCCAATGAGATGACATAAAACCTCACAGAATTTTAATTTGCAATGCACCTAGGAAGAAATGGGCCTAATGCATTTTAGCTCATAATTAATGCTTAATTAAGCTAAAGAGTTTAACTTAAGTAATTTCAAAACACTCCTCACACATATGAGTTGGGTTTTGATTTCCTTAATTGAATGTAGGCTCTTGAACACCTAAGCAACTACTCAAAGTAGATTAATTAAGTTATGGCAAGTTTTAGAATTTTTAGAAATTAATTAAGAGGATAATTAACAAATTAACCATTAATTAAGAGAGGATTAAGGAAAGAAAAGGAGGTTTAGGGAATAACTTAGGGAAAATAGCCCAAAATTATTCCCTAATCCTTCTATTCACTGAATCTAACCTTAATCAACTCCAATGAGAGATTAAAATACTAATCCAACCCTTAATTATCCTTAATTACATTAAGGGAGTAATTAGGAAATGCATTTGCAATTCCCCAATTAAGCCTTCAATAAATCCCAAGAAAATTAGGAGAGGTAGAAGTCATCCCCCAAAATATACCCAAGAAGTTTGGAATTAATCAGAGGATTAATTAAGGGATAATTAAAAATAAGATTTCCATTAAAACCCACAATCAGAGAAAAATATAATTCAAAATCTATTGAAATCATGTTAAGAATATTCTAGATTAAATTATCTTTCAGTTGAAATTTATCTCATATTTTTTTGACTTTTATTTAAGAAAATATAAATTTTTAAAGATTAGAGGATTAATTGAAATTAATTAAAACTTAATTAATCCTCTTAGCTCACGGGTCGACACGCGGTGGCGGCGGTCAACACGCTTTACACATGTCAGCCAGGGAGAAGCCACTTAAACGTTGCATCATAGAGGCTGAGTGGCGGCGGGACATGGTTTGATCCTCACCGTTCGATCAAGGATCAAATGGCCAGGGATCACCCATGGTTTCTAGGATAAATTGATTTATAATCTTGTCGTCCATCCAAAATGCTTTGATGGATGGCCAGGATTACCCCTATTCTTCCCTGAGGATCAATGGAGACCATCCATGATCTAAGGAAAGATCCGAGCTCGATTGTGCTAGGATTGGGACAAGATTTTACCCACACCATCTTATACTAATGGCAAGTCTATCCAATAGTGGAATTCTCATGCCATGACACTTCCTTTGACAAAGGACCAACACCTCCTCTCTAGTGGTGAAAATCATACCCGGAGGTGATCACAGTGCTCGAGATGAGGTAGCATCGTTTAGTGGAGACGAAGCCATGTTAAAATTTTCAAGCCTTGGGGTTGAGAAGATCTCTCTATGGACCTACACCTCTTCCTCTCCTTTGTGGCTTTCATTGAATTCAACTCCTCCTTGCTTTGGGAACTTGTGTGAATTCTTGGGTGCACTCGACTTGGTCCCCTGAGGGAGTGTGCAAATGTAATTGAAGTGATTGGAGTATGAAAGAAGTTAGGAAATGAGAGGAAATCCCTTATTTTCTAAGGAAGAAAACTAAGAATACTTGATTTTAATTCCCTTCTATGAAGCTTAGGAATGTTCTTTGATGGCTCTAACTCTCACTCAATCGATAATGAGGATGATGAATTCAAATAGAATTAGGGCGAGTATATCTCCCCCTATGGCAATTGGATAGCCAAAGCATAGCTTATCATTTTGATCCAATTGACCATATGAAAAGGGTTGTTTGGGCTATTTGGATTTGGCACATGGTCGGTTTGAGCTTAGGAGTGGATTAGTAACCTCCCATGTGCTTCAAATCAAGTGGAGGGAGGTTTTCAAATTGGCCAATTTGAGCTAGGGGGTCGGTTTTAGCCTTGGGTCTATTTAGGCTGACTCAAACCCATTGGGTTGGGTGCACCACCCTCCATAGGTCTACTTGACCTATTAGGAAGGTATCAAGTTGATATGAAGAGGGCTTGACCAAATTACCCATGGATTAGACCAAAATTTGTTCTATGACCTAGGGGTAGAATGGTCTTTTTGGCTGTATTTTGAAGTTGAATATGTTGGGTATGTGGAGAAAATAGGTTTGGCCGAGTTTCAATGGATTTGGAGTTCATTTAATATGGTTTGGCTCATGTTGACCCATTTAGGTCAAAATGGGTCAACTTGGGTCAAGTTGACCAATTGGTCAAATTGGGTCAAACCAAGGGTTGGCTCAAGTTCATATGACCATTTGAAATTTTTTGGTGGCTTTGGTTTGATTCAATTTAGTTTAGTTTTGAATTTGGCTCATATTTCTTCATTTAGGTCAATGGGTCAAGTTAACCAATTTGACCAATTTGACTTATTTGACCTAGGTCAAGGGTAGGTTTAGGCTTGGTTAGTTATATATAGTGGATTGGTATCTTCGTTTTCAATTAATTTTGGTTAAGTTTGAATTTGGCTCAACATGACCCATTTAGGTCAAGTTGGGTTCAAGGTCAATAGTGTTAGGTTAGGTCTAGTTGGCCAATTGAGCTTTGGTCAAGTTCAACAAGTGATTTGGAATGAACTCGGCCCATTGGTTTGATCAATTTGGCTTAGATCAAGTTTTGACATTTTGACTTTTTTGGTCAAGTTGGGTCAAGTGGCCAATTGGGTAAGATTAGGCTCAAATGTTGACTTGGTTATGTTCAAACATAGTACATGAATGAAATTAGATCAATGGTTTTAATCAATTTGGCCTCTGGTGGATTTTGGCTAAGTGATGAGAGGCATAGGTGAGTTTGATTCAATCCAATTTGATTAAGATTAGAATTTGATCATAAGGGTACTTTAGGTCACTTTGGGTCAAGTGAGCCTAGGTGGGTCAAATGGCTTGGTCAATGCTTGATTTGAGTTTGATTGAACTTGTATATGGACTTGTGTTTGAAATATAAATCCATTTGCAAGTGGTTTGAAGCCAAATGAGTTTTGATTCATTTGACAATTTCATATTCAAAGGAAGAAATATGAATGGATGGGGTTTGATTTTTGAATTGATTTTTGATTTGGTGATTGAAGTTTGTATTTATATTTGGATTTATGATCGTAGGGTTGATTGAATCATGAAGGAAAATCAAGAGTTTGGCTTGATTTGAAATTGATTTGACTAAGTTCAATGGTTTTGACTTGAAAAGCTTATGTTGGATTTTGAGTGGATTTGAGTTTGATTTTTGGAATTGGTTTTGATTGTTTGAATTTATATTTCATTTATATATGTGAATATAAATGAGAATATAAATGGATCATGAGAAAATTTCAAGGATTTGAAGAGATTTGATCATGATTTAGGCTAAGTCCATTAAAAGGGAATTTAAAGGACTTAGGAAATTTTTTTGGAATTTGATTTGAGAATTTGATTTGATTGATTTGTATTTATGTTTCATTTATATATGTGAATATAAATGAGAATATAAATGAGTTATAAAAAAATCCAATGATTTTGAATTGATTTAGAGTTGATTTTGGGTAAGTCCTTAAGGGAAACTTAAAGGACTTAGGAAAATTTCATGAATTTATTTTAAATTTTAAGTTTAGTTTTATTGGTTTGAATTTATATTTCATTTATATATGT
This sequence comes from Cymbidium sinense, assembly GCA_021442155.1. Classification (NCBI taxonomy): domain Eukaryota; kingdom Viridiplantae; phylum Streptophyta; class Magnoliopsida; order Asparagales; family Orchidaceae; genus Cymbidium; species Cymbidium sinense. The sequence goes on from CM038232.1 coordinate 8,932,813, forward strand.
GAATATAAATGAGGATATAATTGAATTATGAGAAAATCTCATGAGTTTGAATTGGTTTGATCATGATTTAGTTAAGTCCTTAAGAGAAGATTAAGGACTTAGAAACGATTTGGACTTAAGGAATTTCATTAATGAATTTCAATCATAGATTTCAATCACATGGAGTTGATTTGAGTTTTGATAAAATCAAATAAGATTGATTTGTAGCTTGCTTTAAGAAAGGAAGGCGAGGAATGGTTCAAGCTAAGGGTAGAAAAAATTTCCTAACACCCCTAAGGCATGACTATTCCATGGCTAATCTTTTAAGTCTCTCAGGGGTTGAGTGTCCACCTAATCACTAGATGTGTCTTAAGACTAAGGAACTCTTAAAGTCTAAGAGTCCTATGTCTAAGATTGAGGGGTTGAGATCAATCTAAAATGAGGTCAACAGAGTGAGGAGGGATCGCTAAAGGATTGAGTATGTGAACATTCTAGTAGGGAAGCAGGTTCAGGTTATCCATAGGGGATAAGGGTTTGCGTTTGATTACAAATATGATTTGGGGAAAGAAGATCTACTTGGGATTAGGATTTATAACCCTTGGGGTTTGGTGCATGAACCTTCCATTAGGAAGATTGATTTGATCGAGGATGTATCTGCTAGAGATAACAATTTGGTTTGATTTGCTTGACTGTTGTGATTTTGGGCTCCACTAGGGATAATATGATTTGGTTTAATTTGAAGTCGAGGGAATATCTGCTAGAGATATGAGCTTAGATCCGCTAGGGGAATAAAGTGGATTTGAAATATGGACCCTGTCGGTGTGCGATGGATCTACTAAAAAAGGGATATATCAGCCTTGGCCTATCTCAGATTTACAAATCCAAAGGGAAATTCTACTAGCCATCAGGTAGGACTATCCAACCTATGGGTGAATACTGAGAGAGTGCCGCTAGGGGCTCACCTCAACTCAAAAATAGTTAGAAATATCATTTTAATTTAAATTGACTTTTATTGGTGTGCGATGGATTAGTCTTAACCTATCTTAGATTTACAAATTCAAAGGGATAGTCTACCAGTCGCGGGGTAGAGCTAACCAACCTAATGGATGCCTTTTGGTGTGCAACGACTGTGCTAGGAAGAAAGCGTATAGACTTACATCTTCCAAAGTGGGGAGCAACTGCTGGGGTGATCGGTTGGTAGCACAATAAATCGAACCCAACCTAAGGATGCTCATCGGTGTACAACGGTCCTGCTGGAAAGAATGCATAATGGACTTACATCTTTCAAAGCAAGGAAGATCACCGGGATAACCTATTGGTGACACAACATGTTGAACCCGACCTAAGGGCAACTACTAAGAGAGTTCTGCTAGGGACTTTTATCAACTCAAGAGTAGTCAGGTGATTCCTATAGGGAGTTTTGCTGACACTACTATAAAGATAGGATGTCTGCTTGGGAAAAGGTACCATGGTGTCCTCTAATCCAGTGAATATATATATATATATATATATATATATATATATATATATATATATATATATATTTATTTTTGTTTATTTATTTATTTATTTATGTGTGTGAGGGACCACACTAAGAAGGGGCTTATAGCTTATTCTATCTTGAACTTGGACCAAAGGAGAATCTGCATATTCGCAAGATGGATTCTCCAACCATATGGGTGGCTACTAGGAAAGGGGGACTGTCCAATCCACGAGTAACCCAGGTAGTGTTGAAATGGGGTCGCTACGGATGTGATCTAAATAGAGTGCCATAGGGGAGGTGTTGCTAGGGGCCATATCCTGGACCATGTAAAAGAAAGCCTATAGTATCGGTGGCCAACTCAGGAGAAAGCTTATAGACTCTACCATGAGTGGTCATTTGTCGGCATAGACCAAAACAATCTAAGGTGCGTCGATCTGCGATGATCAATCAGAGAAGGCTTATAGACTTACATCTTTCATAGACAAAATGATCACTTTGGGTAGATCGTCATCGGATAGATGTTATCCAAGCTAAAGGCGACTAAGTGGGAGTCTGTATGAGGGACTAGCTTGAAGTAGTCAGGAGGAAAGGAGCCACTAGGGGACTAATCCTAAGCCTAAAATATACTCGACCCAGTCAGTGGATGATGGCTTGTTCAAGAAGAAGGCATGTAGACTTACATCCTCTTAAACAAAATCAACATGAGGTAGCTTATCAGTCACGCAGTAAGGCCTACCAAATTAACAAGAGGCTCGTCAGTTTGTAATGGTCAAGACAAAGAGAAACATCCTCCAAAGGAGGAACCATTGGGGTGACACACTAGTAATGTAGCATATCAGCCCAACCTAGAGCAGCTAATGAGTGAGTGCTGCTGAGGTCTTTATCCCCACATCAAAGTAGCCCGAGACAAAAGATATGTATTTATTTTATATGTGATTGTGTGTTTGTGTTTGTGTTAGTGTTGTGTAGACAAAGGATAAGATGTCGCTTGCATTTCTTACACCTACCCTAAACACATCGTGGTAGACTCGCAAACAAAGATGCTTCTCAACATAGATGAGATGGAATTTGAGATGAAAAAAAGTTTTATTGACAATTATTTTTCAAACAAGATATATGAATAAAATTTCTTTAGGTAGAGCCTGTTGATTGGCAGCATTAGATGCTCTCCATTATAATTTATAAGCTGATAAGATCCTCTTTGGTAGGCCTTCTCTATGGCAAAAGAGTATTTCCAAGTGGGTTCAAACTTGCCTCCCATCTTTCAACAGGTAACAATCGGTCTCCTAAGAACTAAAATAAGCTCGCCTACTTGAAAAGATCTAGAACGGACCTACTTGTTATGAGCTTGAATCATTTTGGCTTTGTACAACTCGAGGTTCTAGCATGCCTGGAGGCGTCTCTCCTGCAAACCTTTGAGCTCTTCTAACCGTAACTTAGCATTTCACTCTATTGTGATATTACTACTTACAACTATCCTTAGTGATGGAAGTTATACTGCTAATGGTAGGATTACTTGAGGCGAGAAAGGGTGGTAGTTGGAGTTCTATATATGGTGTGGTAAGCACAAGGTTTCAACTAACTCATTCAGCGTAAACTATCATCAGTGTCTTCTTTAATATTCGGATGAGAGTTTTGTTGAAGGCTTCTGCTAAGCCATTTGCCCTTGGGTAATATATGGTAGAATATCTATAATCTATGTTGTGTCTCCGGGCAAAGCTGTTGATTTTGGTTCTCTTGAATGCAGTACCATTATTGGATATAATTCATCGAGGCACCCTGAACTTATATACGATATAGTTTCTAAAATTGAGCACATGCTAAGTTGTGACCTCTTTGAGTGGGATTGCCTCCGCCCACTTGGAAAAGTAGTCGGTGGCAGGTAGAATGATCTGATGACCATTGAAAGAAGGATAATAAATCCAACCCACTATGTCGATATCCCAACATTCAAATGTCCATGAGGTAGGGTGCAAAATGTTAGTTGGTTGGTGTAAGATCACACTATGCTAACATTGGTGGCATCTCTAGCTACGTCCATGCGATTAGATCATCAAGGCCGGTAGTATCCTGTCTTTGAACTAGATTGATATAAATAAAGTGTACCTCACGATCTTATCAGCTTTGTGTTTGTCCAAACAACATAACCACATATAATCAAAGGACCGCTAGTACAAGGTGCCATCCATGAGAGTGTAGGAAAGGGCTTTCTACTTCACTTGATGGGCTAGTGACTTCTCTTGAGGTAGTTTTCCTATATTTAGATAATCCATAAATGGTTGCCTCCAGTCTGACTCATCATCCTTTTTGACAATGATAACCTCCCCTTCAAGAGAGAGTCTCGGAGTTCATCAACAAGGGATAAAAGTTATCTATTTTGGACCTTTATTGGTATGAACTCATCTTCCGAACATGCCAACTATGTGGCAAGCTTGACTAAGGCATCTACTGTAGCGTTCTCTCCTCGAGGAATCTTGTAAATACTAACCTTTGGGGTTTAAGACAATAACTTCATAATGTACTTATGGTAGTGATGAAGCTTAGGCTTTAGAACTTTATAAGACCCAATGATTTTCTTGATGACTAACTGAGAATCTTTGAAGATGTTGATATCTTGGATGCATAGCATAATGGCTAACTCCAGACCGGTAATTAGAGCTTTATATTAGGTTTCATTATTGGTGCATGGATTGGATAGATGATATCAAAATCTCATCACATCGCGATCCAGAGTTAGGAGAACTATTCCTACCCATGCCTTCCCTAGATGAGTAGATCATGGTTTTTTTACCTTTTGAAAGGAAGTCGTACCATCAAAGTACATCTTATAGTAATGAATGCTAGTGTCCCATATGTTCATGATTTGTTCATCAGGGAGGTCATCACTAAGTGGGGAATTAGTAGGAAGTGGGTGTACTGCTAAGAAATCCACTAGTGCTTGTCCTTTCACTGCACGAAGGGGTACAAAAGTGATGTCAAACTGTGGCAAAATCATGGACCATCACATCAACCATATGGATAGTGTCAGCCATGCCATGAGATATTGTAGTGGATTGATCCTAGAGATCAAGTTCACCTTATGAGAAAGCATGTAGTGTCATAGCTTTTAGGATGCAAAGATTAAAGCTAGGCAATGCTTTTTAATTGGTGGATAGTTTGCCTCAGTAGGGATTAGACAACAGCTAAGATAGTAGAGTGTGTTCTCTTTCCCTTCATCATTAGTTTGGGCCAACAAAGTGCTAAGGGAGATCGTCTAATGTAGTACATATAGTATCTGTAGCTTGCTCAGGATAGGGGCTGCTAGAACTGGCGGCATCATCAGATAATGTTTGATTTCATCGAAGACATGTTAATACTTGTCATCCCACTTGAACTTAGCATCTTTTTTGACAAGTGCTGAAAATGGTTGACATCTTCCTGATAGGTTGTAAATGAAGCGTCTTAGATATGCCAACCACCCTTGGAATGATCTAAGCTGAGTTAGACTTTTAGGGGGTGGCATTTTTAATATCACCTTGTTCTTCTCTGGATCAATTTCTATTCTATGATGCCAGATGATAAACCCAAGGAATTTCCTTGAAGCTACTCTAAATGCACACTACAAGGGATTCATTTTAAGGTTAAATTATCTTAACAATTCAAAAACTACTCTAAAGTCAAAGAGATGGTCTTCCTTTTCTTTACTTTTGAGATCATCAGTAACATTAGACTTGATGATGAATGAGTTCATTGAAGATGAGTCATGGCCGGTATGTAGCGATGTTTTAAGGCGAATGGCATGACCCTATAGCAAGATTACATTCGGGGTTCAAAAGCGTGTTCCTTTCATCCGAGGGGCCATCTTTATTTGTTTATATCCAGATGAGCTATCCATGAAAGAGAAGACTGCATGAGATGAGGCAATGTCCACCATTAGTTTCGAGATTGGTAGTGGAAATTCATTTTTTGGACATGTCTTATTTAGATCCCTAAAATTAACTCATATGCGAATTTGACCATTCTTGTTCTTAACTGGGATGACAATGACCAACTAGGTAGGGTATTTTTCTTCCTTGATAAAGCTAGTATCGATTAGTTTCTTGATTTTAGAAATGACCTACTGTTCAATGTCTAATCACATGCGTCTAGGAGCTTGCATAGGGTTAGCACTAGGCTTTATTACTAGTTTGTGGACTGCTACGTTAGAAGATAAATCGAGCATCTCTTCATAACTCTATGTGAAGAAGTCCTTATGCTCAGTCAATAGCCTAACTAAGTCATTGGTTTTAGTATCATTCAACAAAGAACTGATGTATGTCAGACGTGGATTATCTTCAGTTCCTAAGTTGATTTTTTGAGCTCATCGATGGTTCATCTGATCTCCTCTTCGAACTATAGTGGTGCATCTTTGACTTTAAAGTCATTTAGATCATCCGAAGTTTCTTAACACACTTTCTCATATGAGTTATCATAATTTAAAGAAAACCAATTAGATTCCAAATGATTGGTGATGATTAGGCAATAATCATCATCATCGACTGGACCCACTGTATCGAATCTTAGTCCTAGTTTTGATTGATGATGTCTGCCTTTATTGTCCCATAACCTTTCAAAGTAGTCTGACATGTGTTTCAACCAAGTAAGTGGGATTAATCCCTTCTTTGCTAGATTAAGACACAAGATGATGCTCCCAAAAGAATCTCTCAGTCTTTCCATCTGTGGATGACTTATGGGATTCCTTAACTACCAAACCCTCAACTTTTGTGAAAGTGAGGTTAGAGCTAAAGTTCTCAACTGATGCCTGACTGTTTTATATGAGACTTGGATACATTTATGCTCTTCTTTGGTGCCCAGTCTTCATCACTATCTTGCTCAATTGTCACCTCAAAAGGGATCTACTATTGAGAAGAGTTGGCAGGTATGCTAACCACATAAGACTCATCCTGAACTAGATTTTATGTATATGGATAGTAGGTGTACTCCTGATGGTTGGGACATACCTCTATTGGGTGGCCAATAGAGGCTTTCCACCTTTGCCTTTGAGCTTGTTCTTTCTACTGGTGATGGTCGGTCATCCTAGTGTTCAAATGTAACAAAGCGTGGGTGGAATCTAATGTTAGGCTCTATATTTTTTGTTGAGTCCATGTCTGCTCTCTTTTATTTTCTTTTTATTTTTCCTTTTTCTTTTCAGGGAAATCCATCAAGGTGGAGGCTATCGACTGCTTGACAACCTCCGTCACTCTCTCTTGCCTATTTGGGCTGATTCTCGAGCCTCCACGGCTCTCTCCCTATAGATTTGACCCCTAATGCTCCTTGGGATTATAGATCTCGATCAAACAAGGTATCAGACTCCTATGTAGAACAGTCTATCCCGACCTAGTGTAGAACAGTCCTAAGATTGGCATAGGGCCTCCTATGCTCCCTAGTTGTTGTCTCAAAGTGTGCTGGTGGTGGAGGCAATGCAACAATCTTCTTATAGTCCTCTCCATCTTAGGTTGAGAAGGGGTGAAACCTACTGCCACTCAAAAGTGGAGAGGTCTCACAGAAAGAACTCTCATCAGCTACATGGGAGGTAGCATCGAGCTCCCTGGCAACTCACTCGTGGTCATGCTTGACCTTTCTATTTTTGTTGCGGCATTGGGTGCGGGTGAGCAAAGCATAGTGAGAACTGGAACCTATCTCTAAGGTAGGGAATACAATCTTGGGCCAAGATAGCCTTCCCCTTTGGGGTGACCAAAGAGGAGGTAGTAGCTCTCACTGGAACTACTGAGCAACTTTTTGAACTCTTTGAAGCGGTAGCGCGACGATACTAATTGGGAGTGTGGGAACCACTGCAACCTTCCTCCTCAATAAGGGGAACTTGGAGTCAAATGGAATGTCGAAGCGGATAAGTGGAGTCTATCCCACCACCTCCTCCCTACTAACAATGTGAGGGTTGTCCCATCATAAGTAAATCAGATGTGTGGTGGCAGTCGGGGTGAGATTGGCCTAATCTAAGGCTAGATCTACACTAGAGGGGAAGGAGAAAATAAACTTTTCGGAAGCCATGATCACTGCACTGACTGAAGGCTGAAAAGAATGACTCTGCTGAAATCACTACTTTTGTTTGAAATATAACTGAGCCTGACCCTTGCTTTAATATTTGTCTTCAATCATTGACTTCTAAACTTGATTTGGAAATTGAACCCACACTTAACAAATTTAGGTATGCTAAGTGGGGTTCATTGAATTTTTTGAGAGATTTTTGACAATTGGAGGAGAGACTTGGCCATATGATTTTGATTTAGAACCCATACTCAACAAATTTAAATATAATGAGCGGGGTTCAAATATTTGGAGACACATCGGAGATATATATATATATATATATATATATATATATATATATATATATATATATATATATATATATATATATATATATGTTGTATGTCTTGCTTGAAAGTTTGATTTGAAAAACCTTTACTTAGTTTAGGTATGCAAAAAAGGTTTTCAATTATTTGTTTGAAAATCTTGTGAGAACATCTTTGTTTGTTGTGATGATTGGTTATGTGTGTGATATATGTTGATTTGATTTGAAAGTGGGGCTCTTAACTTAACAAAGTATGTTAGCGGCCAAGTGTGTTATGATATGTGTTGATTTGAAAATGAGACTCTTACTTAACAAATTTGGTATGCTAAGTAGGAGTCAAGTGTATTATGATTTGAATGAGACTCTTACTTAACAAATTTGGTATATTAAGTAGAGTCAAGTGTGTTTATGATTTTAAAATGAGACTCTTACTTAATAAATTTAGTATGCTAAGTAGAAATTCAGTGTATTCATGATTTGAAAATGAGGCTCTTACTTAACAAATTTGGTATGTTAAGTAGGAATTAAGTGTGTTTATGATTTGCTTTCTCTTTGTGGAAAAAGGGGAACTCTTTATTTGAAAAATATGTATACCAAATAGAGTTCAAAATGTGTGTGATTTTGAAAGAGGAAATCTATTTATTAAATTTAGGTATGTTAAATAGAGTTCAATTTGTTTTTGTGATTTTTGAAAATGGGACTCTCATTTGACAAATTTGGGTATGTCAAATGGAGTCTAAATGTGTTTTGATGTTCAAGACTTTGGAAAGAGGAATTCTACTTAATAAATATAAGTGTGTTAAATAGAATTCAATTTGTTTTGATTTTCCAAAAGAAAGGGGAACTCGCAGTTGACAAATTTGGGTTTGTCAAATGGAGTTCAAATATGTCTTGATTTTATGTGTAATTTCTTGCTTTTGAGAAGAGGGAAACTTCAACTCTAGCATATATGAAATATGTTAAGTGGAGTTTTAATTTTATGTCATGATTTTATTTAAAAATAGAATCTTTATTCAACAAATTTGGATATGTTGAATGGGAATAAAAATTTTCAAATATATGCTTTGTGAAGAAAGGTTTTTTAAAATTTTGATTTTGATTTTGGAAAGAACCTCCATGTAACAATTGTTGGAATTGTTAAATGAGGTTTTGTTATATGAATTTTGTGCTTTTTTAAAATATCTTATGAATTTTATGCAAAAAAAAAATCTCTTTATATGTGAATTTTGAAAAAGTGCTTTTGGAAAGTGGCATTTTGTAAAAGAGTTTATTTTCCTAAATATAAGATGAACTTTGCCTCACCAAGCTAGTGGTGAAGAGGTTCTAAGTTTTTAGTCATCTCCTTTCATTAGTTAATTTTATCTTTTGCATATTGGGGCACCGAATAAGAGCTTCATGACCTACAAGGAGTGAGTTCCTAAAACCTAGAGGTTGTTGGCTAGCTTTGCTTAAGAATGAAATAAGCTAAGTGCCAATGGAAGGAGAGATAGTCTCAAACTCATATGAAATACAAGTCCACTATCGATGCATGGAGATAATAATTATTTACTAGAGATAGAGAGAGGAACCTCCCCAGCGGAGTCGCCAGAAAAACCTATGGTGTTTATTTTTGGATGTATATGGGGGACACCATGATTTGAGGGTGTACTTATTGAAGTGATCGGGTATGACATTTAGGTATGATGTACTATCTCAAATATACCAAAGATTTATGCTTGTAGCCTAAAGGAAATAGCCACCTCAAATCCTAAATCTAGAGAGCTTTAGCAAGGGCTAAAGTATGACCTAAATCTAAGTGAAAATGGGCATAAGGTTTACCTCCACAATGAGGGTAAATCACTTGACTCTTGGACTTATAATTGCCTGGAGTGGCAGTCCTAACTCCTTCTATGCTTTAAAACCATGTAACCAAGTCATATGATTTTACTAGATAGTTGGGTTGTTATTACTTAGAAAAAAATTAATATCGTTAAACCCACTCTCTAAGAAACTAGAGCATGAGTGGTATGAGCAATGATTTAGTCTAATGCAAATTTTCTCAAATTTTATTTATATTTGACACTTTATTTTGACAAAGGCCATAGGATTTTTATATGTATAAATGCATGTTGAAATGAGTTATGGGCTAAATCAGAGAGAAAGATGTGTTTTTTATCACAGGGGAGACACTCAAATGTCAAGTCTTCCTTTATCGTGCAAGGATGGAAACCCTCTCTTTGTAAGAGTGAAGCAATATGAATGCATGATATTAAACACACAACATTCAACTAAGAGGTTGCTAAACCTTTTAATTATCTTGATTTAATGCCTAAGCTTTATGTGAGGTTATGAGTTATTTAGAAAATTTAGTTATGAGTTGTAGGTGGGATAGAAAGATTAAGTTTTTCCTAAGAGCATAATCGGATCCAGGCCACACATTAAATCACTATTCATAAAAAAACTAGAAAAAAACATGTTGTTTCTATTACAAAATTTAAACATAACATCAAGCACTTTATAAATCCAACACAAAAGAATAAAAGGCTGGGTTGGTACCCAACAAAAAAGAAAAATGGGTAGCCGAGGTCTACTCTTATACAACTGAATATGAAAGAATAATTACAATTTATAAATGAATAAATGCTATGGGGGTCTTCTTATCTTCATTCTTCATATCTCCTTTATTTCTCCATTTAGATTTGCTTGCTTAAAATATATCACAAGGCCTCCCAGGATAAAACCTTCTAGTCACTACACATCCAAATCTCCTATAATACTAATTCAAATTTCTAATGAAAAATTATATTAAAAATAAGTAAAAGTAAATATAATTACACCTGTAAAACAAGTGTTAGCTAAACACACCATACAACCCAAACAGTTCTATGAATAATTTGGACTTAGCACACTGCACATGGGTAACCAAGACTACCTATCTTAATTTAGATTATGATTAGAGTTAAGCAACTTGCAAAAAAACATTTATATTTATTTTAAGCACCCCTTAAGCATAATCTCATGTAGAAAACATGATTAGGCTAATCGTGGTCTAACATCTAATCTATAAAGCATACACTCTAACATCTAGTGTAAAATAATACATCATAAAACCAAACATACATCACTCCATGCACCGTCCTAACATAAAGGTAAATGTGGTGACTTACTTCTAAAGTGTGTTTATTAAGACTTGTGTGGTATGCCTTAATTAGGCTTTGTTATGATTTTCTAAGTATAAAAGGATTTAATCATAAGAGGTTGATTTCAATTTAAGTGATTTAAATGATTTGAGAATTTTACTTAGTGTTTTCTTTTATTCCATTTGGTTTACACCTAGTAAGTGTTATAAAGAGAATAAAAGATAGGATTACTCTCTTTTATCCCTACCTTAAGGCACTTCTAAGAAAAATTAATTAATAAGTTCTCTTTAATGAATGACTTATTATATGTTTTAACTTAATCATAAGTTTATCTTCACTTTAAATGACCTCATTCAATAAAAAGACATCTTAAGATTAACTAGTGTTAGTTACTATCACATGACACATGTGCATTCATTTCATTCCATCATATGTAACATGTACATGATTAAATCCTAAGCATACCTATACATGCAATATGTTTTTAGCACACTTAAATGATAGATGTAAACATGTACATTTGGAATTTAGATGTTGCATTTGACTGAATCATCTTACCATATTTATTTAAAGCTCTATCTAAATTGTTATATAAAAATACATAGGAATGAAATCAAATAGGTACATGTCATTGTTAACCAAAAAGAAGTGAGGTAATCAAATGACCTCCTTAGGGCTAGCTAAATCCTGGTGTTCCTGGGATGTCCAAACTATATACCCATTACATTTAAACATATGTAAGTTTATACACATGAACATAAGAAAGAAGGCTTTAAACTATGTGATCAGTCAATTCAATGATTTGAACAAATATGAATGCATGTCTTTCCTAATAGAAAAAAAGGGATTTTTATTCATTAGCTAAATGCACATACAAGTGTATAAAAGGTTTAAGTGGATACTTGGCCATTGTTAAACCTGGGGAGTGAGGTAAAGACCACATTGGGGCTACTTAAAGCCTTGCGTCCCAGAATGTCCACACTAGATAACCCACTACTCTTAAATACACATGAATGTACAAGTAACTACAAGAGTGGAAAACCATGCTAAAGTTGCATTTTTAAATATTTATGCATATGGAATAAAGTCTTATCTAAATTCTAGTATTGAAGCATGTAAGAATGAAATCAAATGGAGTACGTGTCATTGTTAAACCAGGGAAGTGAGGTAATCAAATGACCTCCTTGGGGAAAACTAAAGCCTTGTATTCCTGGGATGTCCAAGCTCAATACCCGTTAACATTCTTACTTACATAAATCAATACACAAATGAAAGAAAAGAAACTTCACTTCATACACTTAAGCTATAATCACATACATCTTCTATGTATTTATAACTAACATTCATAGCATATATAATCATTCACTTATAAGTTTTGAAAAATAGATTTGGATTTAATAATGATAATAGCCACACATATATTAATTTAACTCAACACATGTTAGCTTGACATAAAGGAAATCATTTGATTTAATTAATTTTGTAAGAGATGAATGCATGAATCAAGTGACATACAACATTTAAATATGATTGGAAAGAAATGAAGGGACATAAGCACATGATTTCATTCAATCCAATTAACTCTTAAAGACAATCGTATTAAATAAACTCATTTAAAATAAACCAAAATTTTTTAATGTCATTTTCAATTTATGTTTGATTTGATTTAAGAAATGTGAGAGGAGGTTTGTTAATCCTAATCCCATTCCTCATGTGTGAGTTAATTTGATTTAATGAGAAGAAATTAGATTGATTTTATAGATTAATTAGGTTAAGGTGTGAATTAAATCAATTAATTAATCCTTACCTATGTTATCTTATGATAATTAATTAAATGATTATGAGCCAATGTAATGTGCAAATGAATTGAAAAATTAATTAGCAATGCTCCTATGAAATAAAAGGGGCCTAATATAATTAGCTCATAATCACTAATTAATTAAGCTTAAGGAACTCACTTAATTACTCTTATGGTTTTCTCACACATATTAGCTAACCATAATTTCATTAAACCTCTTTATGATATTAAACACCCATGGATCAATTAAGGGAAATCAAATGCAATTACACTTTTAATTAGGTTAATCAAGTTATTAATACATTAATACATTCCTCTTTTCTTAATTATCAAATTTAATTGATTATCCTTTAAAATGAAATGGGCTTATGGGGAAAGGGTTGGGAAAGAGGCCCCATTCAATTAAACATGATTTGGCAGGATTTGAGTTTCAATTTAACTAATTAATCCATTAATTAGTTAATTAATCTTTAATTAGCATTTTGGTTGAAAAAGAGAAGGAAACTTAGGGGGAAGATTTAGAGGGATGCCCTAATCCAATTCCCTAAATCTTCCCACTGTTCAACAATGATGAAGGGGTCCAATTTATTGATTAATTATTGTTCACATGCTTAATTATCACTTAATTAAGTTAAGAAGGTAATTAAGGCTTAAATAATTAATTTCCTCAATTAATCAACCAATAAATTCCAAGAAAAATAAGGGAGGCAAAGGTCATACCCCTAAACATTCTCAGAAAGTTTGAAATTGATTAGTTAATTAATTATGGAGTAATTAGGCTATATAAATTTTCAATTAAACCCTAATCAAGCCAAAATTACTATTCAAAATTAATTAAGAATAATTTTAATGTATTCCCCTCTAAAATACCTTTGAAATTAGTTATGAATTATAGAATTTTTAGCCTTAAAACACCTTAATTATCCTTTATTAAGGCTAATCCATTGCATTATACGTGTACCGTAAGATTAATTTAAGTAGTCACATCTGCGTGCTAAGTCAGTTGGCAGCGGATGCGGTATTAATCTCCGTCGTCCAATCTCAAATTGGATCATGCAGATCAATCCCGCAGCATAAGGGGGTAAAATAGGTGGATCTAATGGGATCTAATCAGAGCCGTCCATTCTGATCAAGTGAAATAGATGGCCTATGATCCTCCTTCCCGCGAGCAATGAACGATGGAGGTCATCCTCCATGGATGTCGATCAGAGTTCACGAACTTAGATTCACTCTAAAATCAACCCACATCTTCACAGGATCCACAAGGATCCAAAGGCTAGGGATATCACATGCAAATTTTCTTCACAAAGATCAACACCACTTAAGCTAGAGATCAGTTTTCATGGAATTACCTCACTGAAGCTAAGACCGATGGCTTGCACGCTTGAGGAAGCTTCGTCTAGTAGAGACGAGGCCCTATTGAGTAGCAATTGGATTGGTTCCACCCAGATAACTCGGAAGGCCAATGATCGAGCTTTGGAGCTTCGATTTTGATCAAAGTCCCTCCTCCAACAGCTTTGGAGCTTGGGAAATGGCTTGGGTAGCTTTGACGACGTGCGTGGAAGGTGTGTGTAAGAGGAATTGAAGTTTGGCTGAGAAATGAGCAAGCTTGGAATGGGATTGAGCTCCCATGTTTTAA